>JAODIE010020845.1:0-12758 GCA_027575565.1 Diploeciton nevermanni
TACGTCCGACGTTTTGAAATTATTTCAACTTGCGTTTACTCTAGTGGCGGGGTTCGCAAAAGTTTGAATCACCTGCAGAATTATGCAGATATTTGGCTTTATGCGTTGCGCAATTACTTTGACCATTTCTGTTTAATTTGCTGATAACATTATGCCACTCCGAATTGCATCCTCCTGCCTTAATGCGTAAACTATATCGCATATATTTTGACAATCACAAAGAAATCGTTAATTAGTTTGTTGTGTATTATATGCCATGGTGAAAGCAAAGACCAGATGATACGTATGTCCGGTTTGTCTAACAGATGTCGGGATCACGTACGCCCTAAGAAAGCACCGTATCTTATCCGGTTTGTCCAACAAACGTCGGGATAAAATTTGGCTCACATCTCGAATGTGTCTATAAATGCGGTTGCTAATTATATTATCTTTGTCATAACCATTGCATTAGGTCACTAATATGTAACCAGGTAAGTGGTTGTGAGATTGTTGAGGCCCAGGAGGATCCGTGGGGGATCCGTTCGATCAGTCATCAAGCTGAGCGTATTTTAGTTTTGCGATGTGATGAAAGCAAAGCCCAGATGATACGTATGTCCGGTTTGTCTAACAAATGTCGGGATCACGTACGCCCTAAGAAAGCACCGTATCTTATCCGCTTTGTCCAACAAACGTCGGGATGAATTATGGTTCACATCTTGAATGTGTCTATAAATACGGTTGCTAATTATATTATCTTTGCCATAATCATTGCATCATGTAGCTAATATATGACCAACTAGGTGGCTGTGACTGCGTTGTATCTTCTAACACACTAAAGCCTGTGGGTGGATGCGTTCGATCAGCCATGAGTCTGAGCATATTATGTTAGTTTCATCAAAATTACAGGAGGATGACCACGCGTTTCAATTATCTTCAAAATTTTTGCCGTTCTTGTATCTTGTCTAGTGTATCCATCTGTCCATTTTTCCCTTCCATCTATTACCCATCCCTGCCTCTCAATGACAGACGCGTCCACGTCGCGAGAGGCGGGCATTAGTTTTGCACAATTGTGTAAAATTGATGGCTGAGATCTGTCTTTCCTTGATTGTCCCGTGTTGTGTTAGATCATATTCTTAGATTGCTGAAAAAAAGCCGTTAATCCCTTCCAAATGCACCCTTTTAATGCTTATGTTTTAATAACTGAAGTTTCAACATATTTTTTGTTTTTCATGGTTCACTTACTTTCGTAAGTAACTTTCGCTCACGTATAAAATTGGATATCGTATGAAACTATAAGTTATTGGATAATACACTTGTGAGATGTTGCCTGCTTAATTGTGGTTCTTTTGTTGCATACGGATGAATTGTGTTGAATTAGTGCATACTTATTTGAAGTGTCAGGTTCAACTAACGTCTAATTCTTATTCCACCCGTTTTCGATTTTGCAAGTTATTTGCTTTCACAAATAACTGAGTAGGACGGAATTTCAGCTGAGTTTGCTTTCAGGTGAATCATAAAGTTATTTGCCAAAGTTAATTGTAATTAATATGTTCTTTCTTCTGCAGCTATATTGCATTTTAACAGTTTGTCAATTATATTGTGTCAGGCAAATACAAATCAGACACATTTCTTTAAATTCTTTTGCTACACATAGACGCACATATCTACTTCGTAGATGTTAGGATTATAGAATAAGCATTACAACAAAGGGAATGTTACTTCTTAACACATCAGAACGATTTTAAACTACACCTAAGCATTACGAATAATCTGATCGTAAGCTTGAAAAATGGCCGTTGATACTTCCGTGCTCTTTGTCTTCAAACTCAACGTCGCATGGGATACCCCTGGCTGTAGCTTCAGCTCCAACAGTACCCAAATATTATTCGTCAACTTCAAGCTCTGGTACAACATATCCTGACCTTCTACATTTCTCTTCGCAATTGTAAATATATTATTCGCAGTCATCCTCGCCGCGACAATATCCGCAGTGCCTCTAACATCACTCAGTGTATACTGCACCTCATTCGCAGCTGGAATATCCTTCCATGTTGTCAAGAAGAACCTCTTATCCAACTGACCATCATCTGCAAAGAGTATCTGAATAGGTACAGCGCATGCGTAGTAAAACACATCGACATTGTTCTTCACAGCTACTTGAAGGTTGGTCAATGGCTCCATACGTTGCACAGGCCCAGATGTGTTTAAAGGAAGAGCATGTTCGAGAGATTGGCCTGGTGGGAGAGCTCCTGCGTTGATGGGAGCAGCTGGAGCAAGGCCAAAGCTGTTTTTGTTAAATTGTACAGCAAAGCCGCTCATCGCCTGCATGGCTTTGTTCGTGAAGGTCATGTCCATGTAGAGAGTCCCACCGCGTCGCGAGAATGTCCCCCAGATCTCCAAACCTTTGCCCTTTTCAGCTGGGAGCCAGCAGACTTTAGATGGAGTGTACATTGTAGGTGTAGTGGTGATTCCGAAGATGTCTCCAAGGAGACCAGTGGTTGTAGGGGCTGGTGCAGGCGCAGAAGTGCTTAAATCAGCACCTCCCAACTAGAAAACAATCAATTAACAAAAATACTCGAGTAAAACAGGAATGCATACCAGGATATCCAAGCCACCTCCTAACAAATCCACATTACTCGTCGCTTGTTGTGCAGTGGATGGTGCTGCAGCACTACCACCAATATCCATCGACAACAAGTCTCCAATTAGACTATCTTGATTTGGTATAACAGTCGCTTCTGCTGAAGCAACACCTTCATCAGCAGATCCTTGCCGAACAGGTAACGTCTTCCTAATTCCTGCGCTTCTTCCTTCAACGAATGCAGTTGGTGGTTTGTGGTACACACTTGCCAGAGACGCAATATGACAGATCAACTCATCCAACAAGGTTGGTTCCAACAAGTCAGTCTCCTCGCTGATTAGTGGTTTATCAGCAAGAACCACTTCTTTAGCAGCTGCTGGATCTGTACTCAGCAAACGCCAGTAGATGAATCCACGATCACGCAGATCTGGGTTGTCTGAGTCCTGAGTAGCCAAGCTGAGGACATGTTGGACTAAGGATTGAGTGTGTGTTGGACGTTTGAGGAAGAGTTTGACGACTGCAGTGAGAAGTTGCAGTTGAACTTGAGCGTTTTCATCAGCAAATCCTTCAAGAAAGGAATCGAGGAGTTCATCTGCATTGTCGATACGCTCAGCGTACTCGCCGATGATCCAAACCATCGAGGCTTTGGCTTCAGGCTCATCTAAAGTGTCGAGATTTTCGCAAAGAGTGGAGATGATGCTTTCATATTTGTTGGGATACTTTCTGCAAAAGAGAAGAGAACAGTAGACAACTAATTGAAAATACCACCAAAACATGTTAAAAATCCATGAATAAACCTATTAAACTATCTTACAAAAAGTACAAAAATAAAAAATCATAATCAATTTATTCAATCCCCTCCAATAACATCCCTGCCTCTTCAAGAGCCCCCTCAAGTTTCTCCACTGCTTCCCGATCATCAAATAAATTCATAACCAGCCCCTTATGGGTCTTGGTCAGGTAAACGCCATGTTGATCCCTGCAAAGTCCAAAAACAGCTTCCTTCCTTGTCCCCTCAAGTGCCAATACCTTCCTGGGAGAATCCGCAGAACTAATACAATTCAACAATGGTCTCTCCGCCAAAAACTCATGAACCCTACATGCCACCTTTCTCAAATTTAAGTGTCTCGCCCCTTTCACCCTGTAAGCCGCCATAAATGCGTTCGCCAAGAATGCAGGCAGAGCAGCCGTGTAAATATAAGCCTTACTGGACAACTGTTGGGCGTCAATTGCATATGTGGACCCAACACTGTACCCTCCCACAACACCCCAGACCGCTTCCAGGCTACCGACAACCACATCAATCTCCGTAATAGAAATCCCAAAGTACTCCAAGACACCTCCACCGGTTTCACCAAGAATGCCAAACGTCAAGGTCTCATCCACAATGACTCTAACTTTATGTTCTTTGCAGATTTCCAAAAGAGGGACCAGATTACAGATACAACCAGATGTAGAGTAGATGCCCTCCACAAAGAGAAACATCCTTCTTGACCTGGGACTTGATTTTATAAGCTGTGTAAGCGATAAAGAGTCTTCAAAGATGACCACGGAACATTGGACGGTTGTGACCCAATGGTTCTGGAGCTCAGGACAGGTATCCACGTGCAGAAATATAATATCTTTGCTGCCCAGATAAGCAGCAACTACACAAGGGACAGTCAAGAATCCCCAAGCGTAGAGTAAAGCACATTCCGCTTTGAATGCCGAAATGATCAAATCAACTGCTTCTAGATGCGGAGTGCTTGTTCCAAAGAAAGCAGGGGGTCCACATGAACCAACCCCAAACTTCTTCACAGCCGCAATTGCAGCTGAAATGACTGCAGGATGCTTGCTCAAGGACAAAAAATCAAGGCGTACAAAGTCGGTTTCAGTAGGACCAATCAATTGCTTGGTATCAATGCGATGCCTGGGGAATTCATTGACTAGAGGTTCTGGCTTAAACTGAGATAATCGATGCTGTTCACGAATTTCCGCCTGTTCTTCCCGAAACTCCTTATAGTCGACATAGACCTTTTGAACGATTGAATAAATAACAAACAGCCATGCAACTGCCACTACTGAAAACATGCAGTACACAACCAAAGGGACCTCCAATTCCATTCTCAAAACACAACACGAATTTCAATCGACAAATGACAATTTGAAAACGAGTGCATAACTGTCTGTACTAACCTGAAAATGTCCTTAATGACAACAATAGCCTCCTGCACCACATAATTCACTTTCGTCTGAATCAAATCCAACAAAGTTGAAACGCATCTCTCCGCAGATGGCTCTACCTTAATAGCACACCTCCCAATGGCCCTCACGGCTTTCCTCACAAAATCCACATCCACCTCAGTTGCATACTCCTTTAACTCACTCAAAACCTGTGCAATATTGGCTTGGGAGGCCAGGCGGATCATGATATCCAACTTCTCCAACTTGACATAGATAGGGTCATTGTATTTGACAAAAAACACTTTCATTTCATGCTTGAGGATGTCGGGTCTCTTCTGTACAATGAGATTAATGTTGCGTAGAGCAACATATTGTACTTCCGGCTCACTGCTGAGGAGAGTCACCAAAGGCGGCGCTAGTTTCTTCGCTAAAGTCGCGCAGAAATCGATGTCGTTAGCCAACATCTCCATCATCTTCATGAGGACTTTCACTGCTGAAAGAACAACAGCCGCATTTGCATGCGCGAGTCTTGGAGTGATCCTCTCACAGATACTCTGAGCTTCCCTATCATCTTTAGGTGAGTAGTTACTGAGTGAATCCAAGATGAAGACTTGTCCCCATTCAGTGCACTCATTAAGCGCAGTCAGCAACTTGTTGATGGTGTTTGTGTTAAGTTCGACTAGAGGCGCACCAGTTGGACTGTTCTCGTTGATTTCGCTCAATGCAGCAACTGCGTTTGCTACCACCATTGGATTAGAATCACTGAGCAAATCTTTGAGTTGCTCCAAGAAGCCTTGATCCTCCACCAAGCCTGAAGAAATGTCGTAGAGCTTCGCGACGCAAACAGCTGCTGTCTTCCTCACATAAGGATCTTCATCCTTGAGACACTTTCTCAAGGGTTCACAGAGATATTCTGTGATCTTGTCCACACGAATGCAGCCCATTGTACGTACCGCAAGTGCGCGAATCAATGGATTTGGATCTTCACAATCTTTCACAAAAGTATTAACTGCCATGATTGCCATGTCAGGTTGCGATTTCGCGTAGTTCATGAGGTATAAATAGACGAGTTTCTTAAGCTCCAAGTTGTCTGTTTGCATACAGTTGACTACATCAGGAAAGAGTGCAGAGACATCTTTTCCAACAGTCATACTCGCAATGACCTAGCAAAACAAATGAGTTACTACTGGACTAAACTTCTCAACTATAACAACTTGACTAGCTATTCCTTGGTCAATTTATAATTAGAAGGGTTGTATACGGATTATATTTATATATTAATTACCTTCTTGACTGCTTCTTTCTTCTTCTCCTTCTTATCATTGTTGAGCTCTGATTTGAGCTCGAAAATCTCGCCCTTTTTAGTTGTAGTAAAGTACTTGGAGTCTGTCATAGTGTACGTAACTTCCACGCACTTTATTTAGTAGAAAAACAACGCAACCACTGAGGATTGTTAATTAATTGTTGTAATGCTAATTTGTCGTACTGAAAACTCCCACTGGTTTGATGACACTGCCGGAAAGGACAGCTGACAAGTAATGTCGCCATGTTATTCAGAAAGATAGAAGCTTCGAAAAATGCTCTGCTATAGAGATTACATAGAAACAAAAATTTACAAGTATTTATGTAAACGTTTTTGTTGTTTTTTATAATTTTATTTATTTGTATTGTATGGTATTAATTAGCAATAAAAATTTAAACATTTGATTTTGTTAGTAGCGACCTCTACGTTGTCAAAATAAAATTAGTGTTACTTATATTTCAAGAAATTAATCTTTAATCTTAGTTTTTTATTTAATAATTAATTTTTTAATTGAAACTTTTAACATTTTAATAAGTTTTATATGTGCAATAATAATTATTTTAAGCATTAATTTGATTTTTTGTAGGCGACCTCTACATTATAGCGCTCTAGTTGCAATTACTGTCATCTTTCATTGATTTTTGAATGTTTTGAATGTTTCGTCAATTAGTTTGTGTCTAATTGTGTTTTTTTTTTTGTGTTTTTCACAACTGGTTTTAATATATTAGCACTTATATAAGTTTTGTTAGTTTGTGGAGAAGAAGAAATCTGCAGTCGCTTTGGCCCCACCTTGGAAAGATAGCGTCGGCCGGGCTTTAACGGTTAGCCGGCACACCCGACACGCACGCCAAGCACATTTCATGCGCATTTGCTGTGGCTGCGCTTTGTTGGTGTGGTAATGCCCGCGCGTGGTACGCGTGTCGCACCTTGCATCACCGTCCAAAAATAGCCGGACCTCGTTTCACCGGCGTTCTCCCACAGAGCAGCGCAGAGCAAACGACCCACGCTTCGTGGACGACGAGCACGTTGCAACCAACCCAGTGTTCAACCCATCCACCATGGCAACGCGCAGCAAAAAGTCCAGCACGCCGGCGGCGCAAAATGTGCCGCGACCTGAGTCGCCACTATCACCGACCCGCCACTCACGCCTGCAAGAGAAGGCCGACCTCGCCAATCTCAACGACCGGCTGGCGTGCTACATCGACAAGGTGAGATACCTGGAGCAGGAGAACCAGCGGTTGACTCGCGAGGTACAGACCTCGCAGGAGACGGTCACTCGTGAAGTGTCCAACATCCGCTCCATGTACGATCATGAGCTGGCTGATGCTAGGAAGCTCCTGGATGAGACGCACAGAGAGAAGGCGAAGCTGGAGATCGACACTAAGCGGCTCTGGGATGAGAATGAAGACTTCAGAGCATCGCTGGCGAAGAAGACGAAGGATCTTGTCCTTGCGGAGGGGTCAGTGAGAGCGTTGGAAACTCGCGCGAACGACGCCATGCATAAATATCAACAAGCTTTGGGAGACGCTAAGAAGTTCAAGGACGAAGCGCGTGACCTCGAGAAGGAGCGCGACAAGTTCCGCAAGCAAATCGAGGAGCTACGTAAGCGCCTCGAAGAGGAGTCACTGGCTCGTGTGGATGTCGAGAACAACAACCAGAGTCTTCGCGAAGAGCTCTCTTTCAAGGATCAGATTTTCCAGCAACAACTCACAGAGACGCGCACTCGTCGCCAGGTGGAAATCAGCGAGATTGATGGAAGACTCGCCGAGCAATACGAAGCCAAGATGCAGGAAGCTCTGCAAGAACTGCGCGATCAATACGAGTCTCAAATGGCGAACAATCGTCAGGAAATCGAAGTATTGTACGAAACCAAGATGAAAGGGTTGCAGCAGGCTGCGGCTCGCAACTCATCTACAGCAGCTAACGCCATCGAAGAGATGCGCTCAGCTAGGTCACGCATTGATTCATTAACGACTCGTATTAATGAAGTTGAAGGACTCAATGCAGCATTGGGCAACCGCGCCAGAGACCTGGAGCAGACCATGGAGGCGGAACGTCTTCGTCATGCTGAAGATCTAGCTATTCTTGAGCATGAGTTGGCAAGGTTGAGAGATGAGATGGCGCTTCAGTTGCAGGAATATCAGGATTTGATGGATATCAAAGTCTCGTTGGATTTAGAGATTGCCGCTTATAGGAAGTTACTGGAGAGTGAAGAAGCCAGGCTGAATATCACCCCAGCTGGTGGTGTTGAAGTGTCTTCAACTAGCTTGAGGTCATCCAGAGGAGCTAGTACATCCAGGAGGACACCAGTTCGTTTTGGACCCGGTGGTAAACGCAAGAGGACTCTACTGGATGAGAGTCAGGAGTCTTCATTGAGCGACTTTAGCATTACGTCAAGTTCAACTGGCGATATTGAAGTTGCAGAAGTATGCCCAGATGGGAAGTTTGTGAAAGTTCATAACAAAGGTAGGAAACCATCAGTTGAGACCATTGAAACAAATGGGTGACACTTGCTTATTTATTTAGGAACGAAGGAATGGGCACTTGGTGCATGGCAAATCATCCGTCGTGCCGGTGACGCTGAAACTGTCTTCAAATTCCATCGCTCCGTCAAAGTGGAGCCCAGTGGGATGATCACCATCTGGTCGGCAGATGCTGGACAGGAGCACGAGCCACCGCATAGTCTGGTAATGAAAGGCATGCGTTGGGTGGTGGCTGATAATATGACTACCGTCATCATCAACTCCAATGGCGATGAGGTAGCCAGTTCGGAGCGTGTCAGGCGTCAGATATCCAGCTCAGCGTCGCGTCATCGAGAGTTTGGTTATTTGGGAGAGGACCTACATCATCAGCAAGGCGATCCGCAGGGAGACGAAAAGTGTCGCATTATGTAATGAAGTACAACGTACGCGTACATACGGTACATACAATTTATATTAATCTTTGTAATCAAGTATTCTCCCATAGCGTCGCAATGATGACATTCTTAGTTTCTCACTATTCTTGCATTTACGTAAGCGGCGCGGCATTTCGCTGCAGGAATGTAGCGTCGCTTAAGAGAAATTCTGCTTCCGGCGTTCGAAAACGCGAGCCGCATAATTTTGTCCTATAGGATTAGCGTTGGTGAGACGGTCAGTATTTTTGTTCCAAGCAATAGCTAGCAATGTGTATTGTGTTCAATTTGCGTAATTTTGTGTACTACGTTACTTTAATGGGTATTGAATTATTAATGAGCGCGTGCTCTGAGCACCAATGCCTAATTGAAATGATGCAAATGAAGGAAAGTGCCTTTTCGAAAGCAGAAAGCAAGTATAAGCGCAAAGCAACTAATCCTAGAAGTTAGATTTAATATATATCTTATATTCAATTATTATTGCTAGAGTTTACTATGTTTACAATCAGTTTTTTTTTTCTCATTTTTTATTTGTGGATCGGAATAAAGCGAGATATTTTGTAAGCGCGCTTGTATGCGGTGGAATGCGAGGACATTACCTTCGAATTGGCTGTATCTGCTCAAGATATAGAATGGTTATTTGTGGAGTGTGTCATTGATATTTACGGTGATGACGGCATCTGGGAAAGTAGAATGCCTGGGGAATGAGAGCGAAAGAAAAATGCGTTGGAGTTCAAATAGTCGCCACAATCGACGCTTGTTTGCTTTTGAACCATAAGCATGCAGAGACATCTCGCATCAGTGACTTTAAGTAGCGAGCGTGCGCTTCCATGGCTTGGCGTCTGTTATTTCTTTAACTTGCTGGGAATGCCAAAAGAGTAAGTATTGATTACATCAATCAGGGCATCATGATTCAAATATGCAGAACGTAATTTTCTTCAAGGGTAAGTGGGTTACAAATATGATCTGTGATTAAATATATTTTGTGAGGTTATCTAAGTATATTAATCAATATAAGTAAATCCTTTGCTAATTTTAATAATTCGTAGGTACTGGAATTGGGAGCATTGTATAGGTGACCATAATTTCCACTGTTTATCAAAAGCACCTGTTGTGTACATCAAGGGATCAATAATTTCAGATTTGCTTCTTAACATTGTCAACACAACCACATATTGCTTCATCCTGCAATGAATTCCATTCGACTACATCTTCAACTTATCTCAACAGTAGAAGAATATTTAGGACTCTGGTAACATGGTAAAAGAAATAAGCCTTTCTTATTTGGTATATATTTTTTATTAAAAAATAATTGACAACATGTGTCGGGCTGACAATGGCGCAATCATGCCCGTCGTTAATTTACAATACGCATCCCATTCCGTCAAATTACATTGCGCTTCAATTTCGGTTTACCTATCGCTAGTTTATAAGCTCAAGTGGCCATTGTGAGCGGAGATGTCTGATATGGCAGTTAACGCGCTGCTCGTTACATTCCGGCGTAGACTAAAAGTATGTACATGCTAAAAAAAATTTGGGTTTCATAGGGACAGAGATTAGGGATTCACGTGTTAGGGAAATAGGGTGCATGGATACTTAATACTGACGATCTTTCGCGGCAATCGTCTCAATCCATCCCAGATCTGGCTGGGAGAAGGCTCCCAACTGCTGTTCGTTCTTGCAGCCGGTATCCCAGCTGAAGACACCGTGCAGGGTGTAGTGCTGACCGTCCTCAGTACAAGCCAGAGCGGATCCATGGTCTACCTTGCACTGGTCTGCCGTGGACGAGGCACAGTAGGTGCGTGCACCAAGCCGCTTAAACTGCTCGGGGAAGTTGCTATGCATACTGGCACTGCATTCGTCAGCAGGGACGAGATTGACGTCGATTGTACGCATTATGGCGTCCTTGAGGTGAACTAAGAAGCGTTGATTAGATTATTATTGGGTTTCATGCGCTTAAATTGGTAAGGTTAGACTTACTTTGAAGCACTTTCTTGCCCCATCCAGTGACAATGCATTTCCCAGTAGGTTGTTGACCTGGGGCTGGCAAACAAATACTAGCGATATTCTTGGTAAACCTAAGCTTTTCTTCCAAAAGCAAGATGGCGACATCGTTCTGTAAGTTCTCATGGTCATATTGTGGATGGGTGACGATCCTAGCGACCTTGACAATTTGGAATGGCAGTGGTTCCTCATCAATTCCAAGCTTCCATTCGCCTCCCTTAATAAGAACATCGCTAGCGTCTAATCTACAAGTAATGTACGTCATCAGCACGTTTCTTTTACACTGATTAAAGTCGGTACCCTTCAACGCAGTGTGCTGAGGTCAGCACAACGTTCTTTCTAATGATGGCGCCTCCACACAGTAAACTTCTGTTGGAATCTCTCAGGATCATTGCCTGCCATGGTATCTCGGCGAAATGGGCATCTAACGCACCTGGTCCGCGTGGCTGGGCATCAAAATGTCTTAATCCACATTGAGTCTGTTGAGGCACTGGGGGGCTGTATACTTGGACATCAGCACTGGAACGTGTAAGACGGTTGTTGCGCACCTCGGGGGTGTATTGTCCTAAGCTAGGATCCTCACGGTATTGACCATTGTCAATTCCGTTGACGAGATTCGCGGATGGCCATGGATCCTTGTAATCTGCGTCACGGCAGCATTTTCCTACAATGTTGGATTCTTGGTCTTGACAGTCCTGGGCAGTTCAAACATTGTAATATTGCTTGTTTATTGCTGGATTCTAAGGCTTGCTTACCGTGAGTGGTACTCGGGAGAATTCTTGCTCCTTGGTAAAGACAACAGGCACTGGTGAGATGAATCCTTCAGCTGTGCAGTAGATTTCTTGCACACACTTGAGCGCAGCTGCACAACCAGGGAGGATTCCGGATTCACCTGGGGGTGGGCGTGGGCGGATGATGGCAGGATCATTGTCATTGGAGGATGGTTCGTTGTCGGGACGAGGAGTTGTTGTGGTAGCCTGGTAGATGACATTGATGCTCGATCCAGCGGAATCCACGGGAGTGTTGAAGGCAGGCGTTGGTTTTGGGTAATGGTAGCCCGGCGCCGGCGTCACTGGTGGACGCGTAGAGCGTGCGACACAGACACCGTTTTGGAGATAGGTATTACCTGTACAAACAAGAGGTTTAGGAGTGGTGGGGCGAGTGTGGTATTGGTTGTTGACGTCGCCTGATGACGATGGTTTGAAGGGGGTTTGCGTGGAACGAGGCAGGCATTGCCCGCGCACGAGTTGCGTGCCTGGCCTGCAGGTGACAGGTGGCGGTGGAGATTTAGTTGTGGGTACTGTGAAAGGCAGGTTTGGTTTTGGGTATGTGTAGCCAGTGACGGCGGTTGGGGAAGGTTGGGTTGTGCGTGAAACGCAACGACCGTTTTGGAAATAGGTGTTGCCAGTGCATTGAATCGCAGGTGGGCGTGTAGGTTGTTGCACGCAAATACCGTTTTGCAGGATAGAGTTGCCAGTGCAGACTGGTTTAGGAGGTTGAGTAGTTTTGGGTTCACATCTGCCATTAACGAGATAAGTGTTTCCAGTGCAAGTGATTTGTGGGGGTTGCGTAGGGCGTTTAACACATTGACCATTGACTAAGTAAGAGTTGCCTATACATTGAGGAGGAGTAGGGCGTGATACACATCTGCCATTCTGCCGAATTTGGTTACCAGAGCAAGTGATTTGAGGAGGTAGAGTTGGTTTAAGGACGCAGCGTCCATTGATTAACTGTTCATTGAATCCACAACTTGGTTGAGGTGGGGGAGTTGGTCTAGGAACACATCTACCATTCTGGAAGATTTGGTTACCAGAACAGGTGATGGTCGGAGGAGG
>JAODIE010020845.1:12858-53105 GCA_027575565.1 Diploeciton nevermanni
CCAGAACAGGTGATGGTCGGAGGAGGAGTTGATTTAGGGACACAACGACCATTGATTAACTGTTCATTGAATCCACAGCTTGGTTGGGGTGGAGGAGTTGGTTTAGGGATGCATCTTCCATTGAGCAATTGTTCATTAAAATTACACTGTATAACAGGTGGTGGAGTAGTTTTTGGCACACAACGTCCATTAACTAACTGCTCGTTATATCCACAGTTTAGTGGGGGAGGTGTAGATCTTGGAACACACCTTTCATTTTGCAAAATTTGGTTAGCAGAGCAACTAATCTGGGGACGAGGGGAAGTAGGTTTTGGTACGCATCGTCCACTTTGGAAGATTTCATTAATAGTGCAAGTGATTTGTGGTGGTGTCGTGGGTTTAGGGACACAGCGTCCGTTTTGCAGAACTTGGTTAGATGAGCAAATAATTTGTGGTGGGGGTGTAGGTTGTGGTACGCATCGGCCGTTTTGCAAGATGGTGTTAGCAGTGCAAGTGATCTGTGGTGTTGGTGGCTGTGCGGTGGTCGGCCTGGGTACACAGCGACCGTTTTGTAAGTGCGTGTTGCCGGTGCAAATGGGTGCTGATGGTGGTGGTGTAACTCGTGGCACGCAGCGTCCGTTCTGCAGCTGAGTGTTACCTGTACAGATTGGTGGCGGCGCTGGTGTGGCGCGTGGGACACAACGTCCATTCTGCAAAATCTCACCAAATCCGCAAGTCACAGGTGGCAAGTACGCGCTGGGTGTGGTTGGTGGTGGTGGTGTAGCTCTGGGAATACAACGGCCATTCTGGAAGAACTCGTTTGGACGGCACGAGATGCACTGTCCGTTCTCGTAGAACTGGTTACCAGTGCATTGGTTACGAGTTTCATCAATTGGAGTGATACAACGGCCATTTTGGAAAACAGTTGCACCTACGCATTGGCACACTCCGTTGACTAGTTGTTGACCTCCAGAGCAACGTTGTAGTGGAGGTGGTGTTGGTGGAGGCGGTCTGGTGACACACACTCCATTGGACAGATACTCGTTGTATCCACATTTTGGCGCTGGTGGTGGCGTTGGAGGCACAACACACCGTCCATTCTGGAAAATAGTATTGCTTGCACACTGGCAGCGACCTCTGATGAGTTGCTGACCTGGTGGACAGCTAACAGTAACTGGAGGTGTCGGTGGAGGTGGTCTTGTGACACACACTCCATTGGACAGATACTCGTTATATCCGCATTTTCGTGCTGGTGGCGGGGTTGGAGGCACAACACACTGTCCATTCTGGAAGATGGTATTTTCTGGACACTGGCAGTAACCCCCAATAAGTTGTTGGCCGGGTGGGCACGTAATTATTGGTGGTCTTGGTGTAATTCTTTGAACGCAACGACCATTCTGGAGGTACTCATTACGACCGCAAGTTGTTGATGGTGGAAGGTAAGTCGGTGGAGATGTTACCGGTGGAGCAGTGGATCTGGGAATACAACGTCCGTTGATCAACTGCTCATTGTATTTACATGATGGTTGAGGTGCTGGCGTTGGTCTAGGTACACACACTCCATTAGCTAAATATTCATTATATCTACATGTTGGAACTGGTGGGGGTGTTGGTTTGAGAACACAACGTCCATTAATCAATTGCTCGTTGTATGCACAGCTTGGCGAAGGTGTTGGTGGTGGTGGTCTCGACACACAAACTTCGTTAACTAAGTACTCATTGTATCCGCATTTTGCCGGTGGTGGTGGAGGGCGAGGGATAATGCATTGTCCATTCTGGAAGATGGTATTATCTGTACACTGGCAACGACCTCCGATGAGTTGCTGGCTGGGTGCGCATGTGATTGGCGGTGGTGCAGGAGTTACTCTGGGGATGCATCGTCCATTTTGGGAATATTCATTAGGTCCACATATTGGGGGAAGATACGATGGGGTCACTGGTGGTGGTGGTGGAGTAGCTTTTGGAACACAGCGACCTCCAACCAACTGTTCGTTGTAAGCACAAGTTGGTTGTGGTGTTGCTTTAGGGACACAATTTCCATTGATCAACTGCTCATTATACCCACAAGCTGGTATAGTTGGTGGTGGTGTTGGTCTAGATACACATCTTCCATTGATCAACTGTTCATTATATCCGCAAGTTGGTTGTGGTTGTGGTTTAGGTACACAACGTCCTCCAATCAGTTGTTCATTATATCCACATGATGGTGGAGGCGGTGGTGCTGTAGGTCTAGGAACACATCTTCCATTAATTAGCTGCTCATTATATCCACAGGTGGGTTGTGGTTGAGGTTTAGGTACACAATGTCCTCCAATCAGTTGTTCGTTATATCCACAAGATGGTGGTGGTGGTGGTAGTGTTGGTTTAAGGACACATCTTCCGTTTATTAGCTGTTCATTGTATCCGCAAGTTGGTTGTGGTGGTGATTTAAGGACACATTTTCCGTTGATCAACTGCTCATTATACCCACAAGATGGTAAAGGTGGTGGTGGTGTTGGTCTAGGTGCACATCTTCCATTGATCAACTGTTCATTATATCCGCAAGTTGGTTGTGGTTGTGGTTTAGGTACACAACGTCCTCCAATCAGTTGTTCATTATATCCACAAGATGGTGGAGATGGTGTTGGTCTGGCTACACAACGCCCATTGGAAAGATATTCATCAGGACGACATCTAGGTGGTTGGATCGCAGGTGGTTGAGTACTAATTCCAGGCCTTGTAGGCTCTACAGGTGGAAGGTAAGCTGGTCCTCTGATAGTAGAAGCAAATCTGACTTCATCTCCAAAGTGAGCGTTGCTGTAATCAATTGTGCTTCCCACGAATGGAGCATCTCTTGTTGGTTTAGATGTGCTAGTACCAGTACTTCCGAGGCGGTTAATATCAGCGCCCGTCTCACCCAGATTGGTAACATCCAATACGGGGGACTTATGGACAGAAGATTTTCCACCAGTTACGAGGTGGTTCTTGTATTTGCAGCATACTTCCGTCTTGGGGTTACAGTAAGATGCCTGCAATTGGAAAACGTACTGGTTGCTTACTGAATGTAGACGTGTATGCAACAATGTCAAGGACGTTATTACACAATTACATTGTGCCAAGTGGTGATCTCATCAGCATCCAGCAAACAATAAGCTACTAAATATTCATTTGAGTTTCGTAAATATACAGTGACTTTGGAAAACAATTTCTCCTCTGGGTCCTGATCTCTAAGTGAAAGTGGCTGCCAGCGTCGAAAAAATGCTTGTGCAATGGGTGTATTTATAGCCGTCGTAAATTACCGAATAGACGCAAGGCCGTTGCAAAAAAGGTTGTGGGGCATGTCGTAGTCGGCGTGACCTTCGGGTCGAATGCCGCGCAACACTCACCTGACTGTGCACCTGGATGAGTCCGAAGCCGTCGTTGTTGATCAGCCCATCGTGGCAGTCAGCTCGCTTGACGCAGATGTGTCCATCGCCTCGACATTCCTCACCTTTACTGCCTAGAAGACCATTGAGATTAATCGGCTGCACGCCAAGGAAACCAGTGCCATCGTCGGCAATTAGGTCGCCGTTGCCTGGATGGATAGCATCGTGACAAGTGATGAAAGTGGTTGTGGAAGGTACTTACCAGCATGCAGACCACCGGCAAGTCCACCATTGAAGAATGGGTTGTTGGAGAGGTCCAGCTTTTCAGGGCCTTGCGATGGAATATCCGACACGTGTATCTGACCATTCAGGAATGGGTTAGCTGCAATAGAATGGCTCTTGGCGGAAGCTGTACCATGCTGGTAGTCAGCAGCGGCCCGGCTCAAGGGACTATCACGGTTCATCCACCAGAAAGGTTCCGATGGTTGTTCCGCAGCGGCCAACGTGTTGATGGCGCGGGCTGCTTCGTTGAAATGGGTCGGGGGTAAATGGGACACATCGCCAGAGGTGAGTCCAATGGCAAGGCAGGCGAGTATCCCGACTAAAATCTGCATTTTGCAGCTGAAAGCAGACTATAGCCTGGTAAGGACACTGACACTGTAGAAATAATTTAATGGTCTTTGCGCAGACCTCAGTGGGCATCGATTGAATGAAACTAAACACTGTATCCGATGTGCACACGTAATGCACCACGGCGAGAGATATATTAATTGCTTGTATAATTAATGTGTTGTAACTGTGGGACACATTGTTGTTCCTTGTTGACCTTTTTGTTTACCTGGCCATTGGTGTTTTGTCTTAATAAATTGTATTTATATATTTATTGTGAGTCAGTGGATTGTGCAGTTGCGTAATTATTAGCGCACGCGCAATTAACGCATCTCGTCGCAGCGAAGACGGCCATAGACGGCGATAGAATTTCTTTTCGGCCCCGATTCAAGCGATTATGTCATCAACGACAGCAATTGAACAAATTCAAGCAACCTATTCAACGTTAAACATCTTGAGCGTGAGGATTGTTTTAGAAAGGATTCAAGTTATTAATCGTGAGATGGCAACAAGAGGTAAAACATAACGGTAGACTAGCAAAATTTTGTGTGCTCATTAGCATTCACATTTGGACAAGTTTGGCGCGGAAGAAAAAAGGCGAGAGCTGAAATGTCAGCAGATGATGGCCAATCACTGGCAAAAGGTCACGCACATCAACGAAGATGATGTTCGAAATTTGCTGAATTGAGCAGCTTTGTTGCTTGGCAAATGTCAATTTATGACAATTATTTAATGCCGTCGAATTTAATGGCTTAGAGTCCATCCAGATTTGACAAGATATTTGATATTTGGTGGTTTCTTTATTACGTTATTATTACTAATAAATATTTAAATGCACCTAATAGATGGCGCCCATCTCTCTCTAAACGCCTTAATTCGGGCAAAGAATAAACATCACTTAGGCATTTCGATGGCATTTGTGAGTAAACGGTTGAATACCTTGTGATTTAACTGTTTCAGCATGAAACTGATCCAAACTCGACTGCGAGAGTGAAATTCGCCTGTAATTTGTTATGCAAATGTAACAAGAGCATCTCGGCAAGTGCAAGTAGTAATATGGGCCGTGTCGAGTCGAGTAACTTGAAAGAAAGTTGGCGAACTTTGGCCTTTTCTGGTACCCGGTTTGGTTGGATTCCACGCCCGCTCGAAAGTCCAGCTAACTACGTGCCTAATTCGTCAATTTCAATGTTGCAGATGTATTAACCAGTTGCGCTTATGTAATATGATGTATCTTCTTCATATTTCTCCAATGGGAAATATTATGCTAATATAATTGCGCTTGGCATTTGCCTTAATTGATGCATTGCGTTTTGTGTTGCGGTGTGTTAGGTGTCGATTGGGTTGCATAACTGGTAGTAATTTAATTTAAAGTCGAGGTAATTACTAGCACTGGTCTTTAATATGAAGATGCATCTTGTTTCTTGTCGCATTCGATGCAATTTCGGTCACCACAAGATTACCAGTCGCAGCGAAAGTTTCGTGGCATCGAGGCACTTCAATTGGGTTTCAGTTTACTTTAGTTTCGTTTAAAGGATATTAAAGTGCAGATTGGTTTCGTTTTTGGCAGTTTCTTTTCTCGTGTGGAGACGATTGCAAATGTATGCAAATTATTGCAAGTGTGGCAAACCGGATGCAGTAATTCAAAAACGGGCATCTTACGTAATTGTAATTTATTTTATTTCACGATATTTCAGCGCAACAAATGTAATTTAGTTTTCCAATATTTACGTACCTAGATTGAGGGAGATTAATACAACAGGATGAGCAATAAATTGGCTCAGATTTACCAGAAATAGGAAGCAACATCAAAAATTAAAATGCTCAAGCTTACGATAGAATTTCTTAAAAATATTAATAGTTTTCTATTTCACTTAGTATTAGTTTACCTTGAGTTTTTAAGAGAGCAATTCTCTTAAATCTTTGATAATCTTCCTCAAGCTTAGATTAAGTTTCGGTAAGTTTCTTAGATTTTATTAGAAAATAGAACTATCCGCTCTCAATTTGCAACTCTATACTTGTTCTTCTGTGCTTACCTTCAAACTAAATCCAATTATATAAACAATCAATCGTATATGGTTCGTATCGGCGGCACTTGAAGGCACTAAACTTAGTCGAAATTGTACTCTCCGGCACCTTGTGCACCGCTGAACGGGGGCGGCTGTCGCGCGTCTCGTGATGCGCCGGATCAGCGCAGAGCTGGCACTGAGCCATCCCGCCAGGTGACATCATTTTTATACAGCCGTGGACGGCGTGGATGGGTTTTGCCGGAGGAGGATGCCGCCGATCGCGATTTTCGCTGGAATCGAACGCACATTGCTCACGGATTGTGATATTGCACTCAGTTGGGCACGATGCTCATATTCAGATGCAAGATTGAATCACCCTCGTTGGAGTTTATTATTGTTGTGGTTACAATAGGATTAGCAATAACAACAAAAATACTATGAAATTCATAGATTGTTAGTGATTATTTCAATGAACATCAATATTAATTATTCTGATATTCTGAGGTTAAATTTGAGGATTTATTTCTTTACTTTATTATTTTATCTATTAGTTTTAAAGTTCAACATTATTCAAGAGACTATTAATTCTAAGGTGAGATTCGAAACAAATGTTGAATTCGTTAATTTGGTTATTTCTTGCCGTCTTACTGATTATCTCACGTTTTAACTATCTTATGCTTCAATCATCAAGTTCGATTATTATTATTATTATTATTATTATTATTGCGTAATTAGTCCTCATTCTTCATTATATTTTATTGCACATTTGGAGGTTACATATAGGCATTATACCTGTTTTCAGTTGAATGCTTTGATTTCTTAAAGTTGAATCAAACTTTTTGTTGTTCATGAATTTTTCGTATATGTTTTATTTATTTTATGCTTCAATTACAATCCTCAATACTTTCTAACCCAATGTTAATGCTTTCTGCATTTAAAAATGATTCATTCAATTTATTTGCAAGATATCCTGTTTTCGGATGATTCACACAATCAATTTCCAAACGCATTTGGATTATATCAAGGTTCTTCCTTCAGTTGACATTTCATAAGAATGCATCTGCGCGTCCGTGAAAGACAAATAGTATCATTTATTGAAATTTATATAGCATGTCAGTGAATTGTTGCTAGGTTTAATGTAAAGTATACTGCAATCGAATTAGGTCATCGAGAGTCATTTGATCTCAGCTTTCTTAGTTTTCTTAGATTTTCTTAGATGTAATTAGTCATCCACGTATTATTGCTTCACTTCTGACGAATGTAAGATTCTAGCATTTATCAGCAACAATAATCGTCTGATTGGCGCCGATGAATGATTTTTTGCAGATTGTTTGAACGCTTTTTATGGTGCATTTAATATTTTCTGATTCTGATTTCTTTGATAAATTAAAATCTCTGATTAATCTGCACCTATGACAATAATATGAGTACTTCATCAATATTTATTTATTTTCATCATCGTTTAATTAACCCAAATTTATTAATCGATTTTCAAACATGTCGCGCTTAGCTGGCTATACATAATCCCACAGCTGCATCATCCGATGCACATCAATGCGTGCTTGACGGTTAATTTAATGTCGTCGATGCAGCGGTGAACATTTTGCCAACTAACACAGCAATTGAGTACTAATCCTTTTCATTACACTCTATACAGCAGACACTTATCCTTCTACTTTTACCTGCATAATGCGTGGTTGTGATGGATGGATGGCACCCCAGTGTAGTAAAATGTGTTGTTGGTTGCATATTGTACATAATTATATTTCTTTGAGATTAGGGAAAAAATCAAAGACGATGAAAGAAAAACTGACTACACCACATGATTCAGAAGGAAATCTTGCACACTTTCTTGCAAAATCATAGAATCGAGTGGTTCCATCAACTCTTGATGACTTAATTGAGATGTATTGTTGGAATTTATCTTATTTTAATCACTCAGATTACCAAACCGTTACAATTCCATTTCGGGCAAATCGGGGAATACCCAACATCCTTCATCTTTCATTTCATCGTTCATTGGCGCAATAGTAAGTAGATGCAAGATGACGTGACGTTCAATCGGTAATCTGACCAGTTGATTGAAACGTAGATTAAGCGAATTAGGTGTGGAAGTAGTGCATTTGGAATTGTTTTTGCTCAACTGTTATCGAGTTGAAGAGATGACTGCGATAAATTATGAAATCCATATCCTGTTTCTCACATTTGAAACCTGTGATATTCTCGTTTCATCCGAACACGTTTTAAACATTTGAAACTCTTGGAAAGGTAACAAGTTACAAGCGTACAATAGTTGCTGTTGTTTCATACAGTGCTTGAATTGTTGAAATATCAACTCAACAATAACTTCTTCTTCTATACTCGTACTGATTTGGAAAGAATTCATGAAAGTCGAAACAATATCTTTTATTGCAAAATGTATAATTCAATATCTATGTCTTTAAATTCGAAATTAATCGCTTTGGTTGTAAAGTAACTTAAGTCATTTGAGTGTTCTTCCTTGTGAATGCGGCAAAAACAAGAAATACACGCGATTTAAGTCTTTTTCTATGTGTTTAGCTGAAATACTATATTGAATCATCATAAATATTTAATTTGTTTCGAAACTTCTTCTTTTCCATCCCACTAGATTGAGTCTGAGACTGCTCGTAGACTTGCAAACATCTAGAAAAGTTGTTATTGGATATTGCATTGGATATTAAGTATGGATTATGCATGAAAATGGCACTTTTAATCTTTACAATCCCATACGCACTTTCATTTTTACTTCAATTCAATAATTTATTACTTCTCAACCGATTAAATAACTTCGTATGATAATCTAAGCTTGTATGCCTCACAAAGAACACTAACCTTGTAGGCTCAAATGTTAGTTATGTAATGATCAAATAAATTATTTATATATGTGTAGTAAAGAAATTGAACATTCCAATGACGCAGGATGGATTTAGTCGGGATTAATTAGTGGGCATGCTGAAGAAAATTGTTGTTGAGTTGATTACGGATTACGAATCACTTGAAATGCGGCAAAAAGGTTAATTCACGAAGTAATGACTCAACTAAAATACAAATTATAGTCATCTAATACCACCTTGTTTGTATTGCAGAAATCTGTAATTGACAGATTTTTTTTACTTTACAGCACTAAAATACTAATTTGCTTTGTTCCTACTATAACTAGTGTCTTCTAAAAGTTAGAAATTGATTGTTACCATGTTAACGAAGAATACAAACAAAATCTTCTTCCTCTTCTTTCAGAGACTCATAGGACACAAACAATATTAAGTAAGGCGTAATTCACTAATTAGACTTATGCCACATTCAATTAAACTCAAAAATAGTCGCAAGCTTCTGTTTGTTTCTATACGTTTCGGGAGATTCCCAATTAATTAATTGCGTTACTCTCGAAGCGGATGCACTGCTCATCAGTCGAGACTGTCCATTAGCACAGCCTTTTAATTATCAGCAGCAAAAACGTACTTCGGAACAAGCTGTGAAAACAAAACTCGTTTATATTCCCACATTGCTCAAAACTGGTCAATTCCTTTGACTAACAATGAAGAAAATGCATTATTTCAATTTATACAACTCGTAAAATGTGAACAATACAGAGTTGGCATCACTGTGGAAAACCCAGGCACACAGCTTTCCGAGTTGAAACAGAAGACTGTTTTCGCAGAAGTTGTTTACTCTAAGTTTTAATTGTTGATGGAATCGTAAACTACATTTAATTTGTGCTACTGCATTAAGAGAATCTGCTGTAATCTGATGAGTCTACCTTGTTTGTATTGCAGAAGTCTGTAATTTATCTACTTCTTCTTTAGGACACAAGGTTAGAACAAAAGAAATGTCTTTCAATAAATTATTGCAAGATTCAATTCTTTAATTCTAAAATTAAAATATTGATGAGACAAATTAAATCAACACTAACACAACACTAACATGAGTCATATTCAGTAATTACCTAAGTTGTCGATATACATTACAAATCGCTTTTCATCTTTGGAAATAACTGAATTATCTAAATTTTGGAGGAAAACGTCATTAAAATATTTAATTTACAAGCGTAATTAATTTCAATCCGAATCGAATTCTAGAAGCAGAAGATTTCTGCATCAATTCTGTCTTGGAAAACAATGAAATAAGTCATCTCATAAATCAGAAAATAGTTACAGCACGCACTGCTACTACTTGTAATCATATTCCGATGCTTAATACATGATGTCTCTGCAATTCACATTAATGCGCATGATCTCTTGCACATATTTCACATTATTCATCAGGTTTCCGATGCGCCGCCAATGCATTTGTATTAAGTATGTTTATTGCGACGCTCGCATTCCTGACCAAATTCCTGCCGAAATGTTAAGGTCGCGTCTTGGCGGCGTTAAAACCGCCGAAACTCCATGATGAGCACTTTTCAATTTAATCCCAACGATTCTAATCGGAGAGGTTCGCTGATGATGGAAACTGTTAAAGTTCAATTTCGTGCTTTGCACGCTTCAGATTTCGGCGTTTGATTTGGGCAAGAACAAATTAATAGGTTTACGATGAGCAAGTATGTTGAGATCTCTTTGAATTTCAAGGCTTTGTTGCAACTTTGATTGGACGTGAATTGGTGCTTGATTAGTTTATAATATGAATCATTAGCAGGTTTTCTGGTCGGCTGATTTCATGTTTTCTTTGAGTTTTGAAGAGATTCGTGGAAAGTTGGTATTGATGTTAATTCGATATTAATTGAAAGGTCACCGATTACTGCTTGACTACTGCTTAAAATATTTTAAGATGCCACGCCATTGACACACAATCA
Source organism: Diploeciton nevermanni (assembly GCA_027575565.1). NCBI lineage: Eukaryota > Metazoa > Arthropoda > Insecta > Coleoptera > Staphylinidae > Diploeciton > Diploeciton nevermanni. The sequence continues at coordinate 23,607 of JAODIE010020845.1, forward strand.
GTGATGATGGTTTAGCCCAAAAATAGCAGGTATAATCAACAAATAAACAGTGAAAACTATGAACAAGAAGAGTTTATAATCATTCTCTACTCTGCAACCATTCAAATTAGATATAACAATACAAGTTGTTTACACATCATATCCTAACAACATTAAGTATTTGGTCTATTCAAGTATAATTGTACTGGAGATAACATTGATTTGTTATTTTTACCATATCAACATCCTCATCAATTGATCAATCACCTCTCGTCATTTGCTCCTTGTTTACCTCCACATTCATTACACATTAATTACTAAATCCGTCTATGTTTTCACACCAATTGTTCTAACTTGTCGCTTCTTGTTTTGCTTATGTCTCAATCAGTAATTTGTTCCTCTTTGATTTGCCTAGCTGTTGAGCTGTTATTAAATTATGTACTCGTCTCATTGATTTGCGATCTGAAGAACGAAGAATTCGTTCAAGTCGACTTTTGTTAGAAGCTGGCATTGTTTAGTGTTGGAACATTTGAGCGAATACAGGTGAGTTATTAACAGTTTGAAGGCCAAACAGATCCGGATCCTATTTTGCTCGTATGGCGGCACGCACGCAGCGATCATCATATTTACTACGAATCATATTGAGACCAATAAACGTCGATCAATCTAATGAACAGCTTAAATACAAAATTAACATTTGAGAAATGCAAACGTCTTAAGAAAAGAGTAGTGACTTCAACAGGAATCAACTCAGATTCCTATTCATTTTCGAAATTCTCGAGACTATGACACTTTTTTCCTTCAATCTTCAATTCCGTGAAATTAACAAAGTATTAATTCTTCTTCTTAGCATTTCCCAATTTCACATGTCATCTTTTCAAATTCATCACAAAAACAAAATGTTTATGTCTCTTGATAGACATCACATAAATCTCGGCAAATTTTTATAATTCTATTGATTTTAATGTGTCTGCCATCGCGCGCTTTTGTTGCGAAACAAAGTGGCGTCAGTCTGCCCAAGCGTATTAATACGATTGACAACAATACAACGTACAATTTGTTTATAAGTAAAGTATTTGGTATTTATTGTGTTTGAGCTGAGATCAAATTTGTTTCTGGAACAAATGCGTGGGAAGAAGTCTACCTAAATTCCAGCAGCGCCCCCTCAAAACCAACAAGTCATAAATCTTCACATTCGTCCATAAATTACGACCATTTCCATTATGTAATCTATTTAGGCAGTTTTGATATATTTTGTGTTCATCTATTGACATAGAATAATTATCGCTTTCTTACTAAACCCTAAGCAATTTCATCATCAACAGTGTATTTTGCAGTATTTTGCTTTATTAGGGTATTGTAGGAATAAATTGATTATGAATTATGGCAATAAACAAATTATGCAATGGTTTCCAAGATTGACTTTTGGGATTTTTTATTGGGAACTTTGAAAGGTCACAACTTGGTAATGAATTGATAGAAATGCATTTTTAATGCTTAATTTAAAAGATCTCTTTGTTATTAATAAACAACAGCAATTATAACCTTTTGGCAATTATTGTCAACAAGTTATAATTTTTTTAAAACGTTATGAAATTATTTTCACGTTGAATTTTCTATAAATTATTGAAAGAGATTATCATGATAGGGGCAATAAACAAAACAATTATAATTATTTTAAAATAAATCAACAAAAACATCTTGATTTCTCACACAACAAATCATGCACATCTAATATAGATAAAAACTGTAATTAATTATTGCCGTGCTGGACCAAGCTTTGGTTGTGTAATTTCTCACCAATCGCGTTTGCTCTTTGTACTCTCAACTCAGCGCCATTCATGAATAACGCATTAACAAATCTTAAGCTGCATTCGAGTCGAATTTTATCGCCCTTTCGAATAGTTTACCGTTTCTTTGAAGGTTTATATACGGCAGTTGAATCAGAAACAATGCAGGCTTACGCCGTTGACGATGCGATAAAAATGCGTTGTTGTTGTTTGCTTGGTGATTAACAATTGTACTAGAAAGCTATAAAATTAAGAAATTTAGATAGAGAATTTCATAGATAGAGATAATGCTCGTGAAATTTATGAGCAGCAGCTAAGGTGAAAATGAAGGAATCGCAAGAGATGACATTTAATGATGCACATTTACAATTAACTGAAACATATCACAGACTTCTCATCTTACTTGAAAAACAAGAATTAGAATCAAACCATTCTTATAACAATCCACAAACATGCTTAACAAATTAAACACGTTCGATGCAACTGTCTTCTCTATATCGTCGATCTCCTCATGCATCGCATTTGAATAACATTAAAGCGCGACGCAGATTGTGAAGAGTTCTTCTTATCGAGCACAAGGCTGTAAACAATGACTCCTTACTAAACACCTCCAGCGACTCTTACTTTCGTGCATGCGTGCGCTACGAAGACATAAAGCAGCACACACGTTGATTAATAACATTTATAGCAACAAACGCTGAACAAAGTCAGGCGCCATTTCGAATTTGAGAAATGTAAACGATTAACCAGTCACTTGTAAGAAACTTTTATAAACAATTTAATTAGTATTTCTCGGATTTTTATTCCCTTCATAAATTTCAAAAATATATAACTTATAAACAATTCATAATATAGCAATAACTAAACGAGTTTAAACAAACTAATTGGTTGCTCTTTCCACCTGTTTCAAGCCAACAGTAATATCTCTTCTACATTCCGAGTAATTCCACCTTAAACATTCAATGCGCGTCACGATCTCATCCGATTTACATCTTCAATTGCTAATATGCTGGTTTCAAAACAACTTAGCATTATTTATATCACGTTTCCTTAGCACACATCTCTCAATATGGTTGTTAATTTCGCTTGATTTAATTTCAATTTGTTTTCCATCAGCAGCAGATTATAATTACGAAAGGTCAAGAGAATCTCACATTGCGGCAACGTGCACTTTTCTGCACACAATTTGCTAGCATAACCTCAGTTTCACAACTTGAAACTGCTAATAGCACCAAATTATTTGCAAAAAGTTATTCATTTATATCAGAACCCATAAACTGCGAGGGTTACTGAATGTTTAATTATTCAAACATTCAACTACTCGAATATGGGAATTGGTGTGACTCAGGTTATTAGCATATTTAATTAAAGGCTTTTCTTGTCCGACATCTTAGCATTGACTTTGCTTATAAATAATCGTTACTAACTCAGCTGGTGATAGAGAGGTAAAGTAAATTGCATTTTAATAAACAATTTAGATGCAATTGTGAGAAATAGTTGTCGTGGTGAATTATTTAAACATTTCTAATTGATATTATTATCAATGTTATGATTATTTTAATTTATTTTCCGCAATAACTAGGAGACCAATTATAGATTAAACCTTGCTATAAAACTTACTTAATATTGATTCGTGTATTCACATAACATTAACGGCATTCAATCAATCATGATTTTCTTAGAAAACGGGATTTTTCAAAATTTTCCAATGTGTGACCAAATTTTGGTTGCAATTTGATATATTGTCCTATAACTTCCGTAATTATTGTTAGATTATTTGTGAATAGATACCGAAGAAATTTGTGAAAACGTGATTTGTTTATCTTTAATAGTTCCAAAGTTATAAGTTCTCAAAGTAAATTTTTGTGAAAAAGTGCATTTAGTTTTTGAAATAAAATTATTACACTTAAAAAATTGAAACTTTTTTACTCATTTTCGAGACTGCAATAGTTCGAATTAGTCGACTCTAAGCTGCGTGCGGCAAGCAATGCTTAAGCAATATGATACCCCAATCGTATTGAAGATGCATGAATGGGCATGTGTATTGTGACACACATACACTCTAACATGCTTCCATTCAATACCTTATCTTTTGCAATCAAACAGCGCAGCATTGCTCGCTTCGTGCAGCGAGAGTCGAATTATTTCGAACTGTTGCAGAAGCGCAAATAGATAAAAATCGAGTTTCAACTTTTTTACTAAAAAAATTCTATCTTAAATACTAAATGCGTCAAGAGAATTGGAATACTAGTGTCGTATTGGGCTCATACTCATACTCGATCGAGTGAACATACTTTCATTTCATTCCAATTGTGTATTTGTTCGGAATATGCGTTCATACAGCATCTGCACTTTTTCACAAAAATTCACTTTGAGAACTCATAACTTTGAAACTATTAAAGTTAACCAAATAATGTTTTCACATATTTTTTCGGTGTCTATTCACAAATTGTTATTGAAGACAACTAAATGATCTAACAATAATTACGAAAGTTATGGGACAATATATCAAATCGCAACCAAAATTTGGTCAAACACTAAAATTGAAATTAAAAAAAAAAAAAACAAAAAAAAAACCAAGCGACAATTGAAAAAGTTTGAAAAACCTGTTTTCTTAGAAAATTATGATTGGTCGAATGCTGTTAATGCTATCCCGATCGGAAATTTGCTGTGCCACAGTGTTATTGCCCTTAATTTACTATAAAAGCACAACTCTCCTTTTTTACTCACTAAACATATTTACGATTCGTTTAAATTTACAATAATAGCAATAAAACTCTAATATCTAATTAAATGTTAACTATGCAAATGTGTAAACATTTAGCCATGTTTAGTACGCAAGTGTACAATTGCGTAATGGCGCATCGGCTGAACTCTCCGCGCGAAAAATGCTGTCGTCGCATGCTGTACTGTCAAAAATGCGATTTTAATTAAAGCGTAATGGTTGAGATGTGGTTCGAATGAGCGCATGCCAATTGCAAAATTACGAATTTCAATCGCGCCAACGATTTTAAACTTGACCTCGATTCGTTACATAAACGAACGCGAGGCGTATGTGAGATTTTCTCTCGTCGCATAACAATCATCGAACGCGAAGTAGCAAAAGTCGAAGAAGCTGAGAAGACTTGAAAATTTACTTTTATTTATTTATCTTCTAGCTAATTTACACAGAGTCCTCTTGTGATCACCAGAAGAAGTTTAATAATATGTCGCACGGGGCGCTACAAGTACAAAATTAATTAAAATTCTAAGATATAAATGTACGCTTTGTTTTGAATTCTGTATGCTATTAATGTTTTTGGATTACTTTCAAATTTAGTGAATAGTTATTAAGGTTTGTCTACACTTACGCTTTTACGCTGAGTATGACAACTTACATGTTAAGATATTGAGGCACAGAGGACGCCACGAAAAAAATATTCAAAATAGAAAAAAATATTGTTCTAATTTTTGATTGCTATTGATTTTTTTTTTTTTTATCTCAAATTGGTTGTGAATAATTAGCGTTGGCTGCAACATTATCGCCTTCAAGATCACAAGTAGCACTCGCAAGATATAAGCTCAAATATGATTGAATATTTAAATGTGACTCGAATATCTGATGATGTTTTCTGGAATGATTAATGATATTGCGAATGGCAGGCGGCATGCGCCCGCATTGCAATTAGCATAAACAATTATAATTTCGCGTCTCGTGCGTGTCGTGCAGCTGGATTTCGGGTAGGTGGTGTTTTTGTTCCGAATGTTATGTGTTTCAGGTCAGAATGCGCAGAATTGCGGCTCATTGAATAATTATCCTGACGAATGTGAATGCTGGCATGGACGGCATGTAGGAGTGCATACAACACAATTTGTATTGAATAATACGATACAGAGAGAGGCAAACTGTTTAATGTTTGCTACTTGATACATCGAATACACCTGGTAGAAGCAGATAAATCTGTGTTCAGACTGTTTGTAGAAGACGAAAATAAACTTCTTACTGGAATTGGTTCAATTAACTCAATTTCCATCTTCTGTTGCTTTGAGAAACTTGAGTTAAGGTAAAGTCACGTTTTACTAAACATTAGGTAGGTGAATATTGTGAGCAAGAAATTAATGTTTGATCTGTTTAAAGAGTTGAATTGTGTTCGGTTTAATTGTATTTAACTGTGTTTAGTTGGTTCACTTAGTGCTTCTGCTGCTGGCTTCATTCAGCCGGCTCATTTGGTTCATTAGAACGGATTAAAGAAACGAATGGCATTTCCATCAACGTTTTGAACATGTCGATGACAATTCGTCAGTCAGTTGTGCAGTGCCTACAGCGACGAAAACAACCTAAACAATATAAAAACACAAGCTTCAATGATAGGGTGATAGGTTAAATCACAAGTTGGCATTCAACAACGACTTATGTTGAAGTTCATTAAGTGATAAAAGCTTTAAAGTGTTTGATAACAAATTACAAATTGATATTACTAGCCAGTTGTAGGAATAGTGGTTTGCATACAATGAATAAACGAATCAAATTCCACTTGCCTGAAAATAATAAATCAGCTAGAACTTTGTCAACTGCTGAACATGTTGATAAATTGGAAAATAATAACGGGAAATGCAAGAAAAATGCACAGGAAGACAAGGCACTACGCGGAAAATATCCAGGAAAAGCAATCAACAGAGGAAAATATGACAGATCAGAGAAAACAAGTCTGGTAAGTACTTTGAACTTGAGTTGTTTATTTTGTATGTATTATCTATTAGTCTCTCAGTTTTTGGGTTATTAACTTATTTTAATGACTTATCTTACTAGTTAGGCAACCAAATTTACTCTTCCACTGCAGTTTTTATTGACTACTGCATTTATTAAATACCGGTATGCGTCATATATCGCTGATATTAATAAAAAAAAATCAAGAAAAGAATGAAATTATGAAAGATGTAACAGAAGTAAAAGAAGCAAGTGTTGTATGTAATTCTGTTAGTATGTATTCGAGGGACATGAGTTTAAATCCTGCTGGAGGTATATTCAATGTATTTCGTCAGAATTCAGTCCCAATAACTACTAATAATAACGCTGGTAGTTGATGTCAAGTACGGTGTCGGTATCCGGTATAGTTGCAGTACGCTATAAAAATAACAAATAACAAATCTATTAGTAAATTAGGGAACGAAGTTAATTAAGAATTAAATATTAATTTACTCCGTTTATTCATTCATTTGCTGGCATTCCAATGTTTCTATATTAAGATATGCAACCCAATTTACCAAGATTGCTGGTCTCATGTACCTTTAACATGCCCAGGAAAAGGTTCAAGTAAGAAAAGATGTAACAAAGTTTTGTACGTATGTAATTGGAATTTCCTTCTGTAAATCCCATTAGTTCCCTGATTAATTTACTTCGTTTATTCATTTATTTACTGCCATTCAACTGTTTCTATATTAAGAGATGCAAGCAAATTTGCCAAGATTACTTAATAAAACTTGTTTTTAATGTATTTTCAATCTTGCAATTTAGTACATGCATTAGGTTCCGGTATGTCTGTACGACCCTCTGTACAACTCTTCTGCCCCGTAGTGCGCCGCTCGTCTGACCAACCCTCATGCTTTTCGCGTTCGCTGCAATGCGCACGTCCCCATAGCGTCCAACTGATGCACTTTGCCACTATTTGTGCTACACGTTCAGTTGTCGGTACGATCTCGTTGCGCCGCTTGCAGTACTCGCAATGAACTAGAATGTGACGTCGTAAGGCACCAAACGTCGGTCGGTCGTTGAGCTTCCGTTTTATCAAGTGCTATCAACGCATAAGTATTGTAAGTAAATTGTAACTTTAGTGCTAAAATGTTGTTGAAATAGTCAGAGTTAAATGGTGGAGATTGGTGTTAGAAGCAACGATTGAATTAACAAGTGTTAATTATTAGTTTCTGTTCTGCTTCCTCAACTATGTTTGAATTAAACAAGACGCCATTTACAATGCCTAAACTAGACAAGTAAGTTATCAATTTGCTAGCAGTTTGCTTGTTGATTAAAGTACAGTGCACCAAATAGCACACAAACTAGTAGCTTGCTTTGGGTGATTAATTCTTATTATTTTTTTTTTTTAATAATTGTTTGCTTTCTAAGGCGTGAGAATTTTGTTAGATTTCTTTCAAGAAGAATCTTTATGGAAATCACGTTGGAAATCAGAAGGAACGTGTTGGAATGAACCCAACGTGGCTTAAAATGTAGTTAGTAGACTTTCAGGTAGTAAAAGTATGGTAACGCAGCTGTTTTCCACACAGGCTTGTAATATCTCTAGGAACATCCATTAGTTATGATCAGGGTAGTAAAATGCAGAAGTAGGTAGCATTGGGTAAAAAAGGAAATGACATCATGGCAATCATAATTGATTATCATCTGACAACTTGCTAGTATTCTATATTAATCTGAATTTCTAGTTGCAAGTCATGACAAAGTTTTAATGACAATGAGCAAGTAAATTCATCATTTTCTAATTTAATCTCTAATTGTAACAATGAATGGCCTAGACTAATAAAATTCAGATAAAAGCGCATTCTAGTCAAGCCAAATAGAGATTGCATAGACTGGTTTATAAACTCTATCGATCGCGAATTTTGGGAGACCCCTCAGACATCCTGCTGTCTGCTGCAACAAAAGTTGAATTCTAATCTGCATCTCTAGGCAAATGCCTAACGAAGGGTGAAATTCCGAGGCAATGGAATTTACAGACTAACACAAGCATTCTTACTGAACAAGCTGAAACTTAATAAGATTAATTAAGTAGAATGAAGTGAAAGAGTTCGGGTGTAATTGGATAAAGATCCAATTGGATTTTGTTATCAACGTAATTCACTTAAGTCACGCAACTAAAAGAAAATTATAGGAAACAAGAGGAAAATCTAAATATAAATAGAGCAAACTTTGTTTTTAATTTTAAGTTAACTGTAATGTTAAGTTTAATGTTCAATGTGTGTGTTATTCACCTACCGTGTTACCTGCTTTTATTGAAAACTTCTGGTCACGCATCGTATCGGTTTTCATAGACTATGGTCTACATCTACACCTACATCTACAGAAAATAACGGAAATTAATAATAACTCGTCACAAAACACAATAAAACCGTCATAAATCTAAAAGAATTTAGGGGATTTTGGTGAATTTTCAAAAAATGTTTTCTTTGATACAACATATAGTCCTCTAGTATCAAAGAATCAAACTATTGAAATAGTATAGAAAGTTGCCTATAATACATGCCGTTTATGAATAAAAAATATACGAAGAAATTTAATTTCGAAACAGTTTTAATCAATTTCAAAAAGAAGTTCTATTTCATTAATGAAATATATTATAACTATTATTAATATGCAATTATTACAATAAACTCCAAATTAACCACGCATGAAAATAAATAGAAAAGTCAAAAGTAACAACTTCGATCGTTTCTGAATACTATCTTGTTTAAATGCAGCTGTTATCAGTAGCTCGCATGCAATTACTCTACTTACTTCACGTACTTACAATTCTAGTACGCTATCATTCAGACGCAGAATGTGGACATCTTTCTTACGGCTATCGCATCGCGCATCTTTGTGATAAGAACCCTGCTAGTGTCGCTGCAGCCCTGCCGCCCTTTGCGGCTGGCAACACTCGCATACCGCCCGCCGCCCTGATAACCTCTCAACGCGCCCTTTTTATCACTGAATAAATAACTGTTACGTTAGGAGTGAGTTATTTAATTATCAGAGAGGTTGTTTACTCTGTGACTAAATCAGTGTGTGGTGTTAAGGTAGAATTGGGGCACTGATAACGTGCAAATATGATTGAATATTTTTTGAGGAGTTGAGAAGTTGTTTGTTTCTGCGTGAAACAGTGCAAAGAAACAGAAAGGATGAGTGTTTTTACCAGGTTCAGAAAGGTGTGACATTATTTTATCATAGCAATAATATAATAGTTTACAATTATATTTAATGCTGTTGCAGCAAAAAACATTTCTATGAATTCTGATGAAAATCACAGTTTTAATCCAACCATGTTCAGTTTAAAGATGAACTTATTTTATTCAAAATTTCAGAAGGAAAATGATCCAATAGACAACGGCAAAGGATTAGATAAAATCTTAAAACGTCCTAAATCCGTGGATTTATCAAAGTAAGCATTAAACTGTTGGTTTTAAAGTTAACTGTATTTTATCCATCGTTTTCATTCCACTGTTTTTAGGAAGAAATCGAATTTACTTAGCCCAACTATTGCATCCTCCTCCAAGACAACTTCTTCCGCAGCAGTAAAGAAAGCTCGTCCTGCTCGTGACTGGGTACCTGAACGTAAGCACGGGCAATGCGGATACAAAGTAGACAAAGTTGTTCAGGAAGATAACAATCTCTATAAGGTAAATCAAGCATCATAATAACTAAAAGAAATACTACTTACACACCATTGTGGTTTGTTATTGTTTGCGCAATAGAAATTTGCAACTTCAACTCCTAATTTATCTGACCCAAACGTGAAATCATCTGAACGACGACCAGGATCTTCAGAAGAATCGAAGGGTTCTGGGTCTGGCAAATCTTCAGGAAGTTGTTCCTTGCACAGAGGAAGAGAATTAACTGTTAATTCAGGTGTCTTGTCTCGTTCAGAACGAAGGTACGTAAAATGCTTTGAATAGAAAATAAGCGTTTTTAATTTAAAGTTTAAATTTGGAAATTTCAAACTTTACAATCTCTTGAACAAATGGGATACTGAATGCCAACAAATGCAGAGTGCGCTTAAAGTTGCCTACATTATCCCAGAATATTTTCGATTTCTATTAAATACTTGACACTTTAACAAACAACATTAGTGAAAAATACCAAATGAGACTAAATAATTTGATATTAATCGTTTCTTGAAAAAGTTTTATCATTAATAGTATTTAACGATATATTTACAGTCACTTGTTTTTCCTACTAGTATTGCCTTGAGACACCTGTAGTTTCCTGCATTCACTATCATTTGTTCTACTATCTACAATACGTCAATTAATAAGCAACATGAACTTAGTTAACTAGTGTGAATATTGCGGTCATATTCGTCATAAAATCTGATGTTGCATTGAGTAAACAAGACATCTATTATTAAATTGACTTACAACATTGGTTGCACTTGAGTCAACCTGCTAAAAATAGCTTATTGCTTGATTATCGTTATCAGGCTCATTAAATTCTAGTTTGTTCTCTAAAAATTTTAACACTATGTGGGGTGGTGAATTATTTATAGAGCTCCAAGTATGAAATTCCAAACGAAATCAACTAACTTGAACAAAAATAATCTGAGACATTTCTGCGTAAATGGCATAAATATTTTTAAGGTTAACGTTGTGCGGTTGTGCAAATATTGATGACACTGCCCCATAAAAAGTTCAGTTTTAATTGATTTGCAATACGTCTGAACAAAACAGCATTCAATGTATTTCGATCATATGAGTAGTTGTTAAGGGGGGGGGGTCTGGTATATTTTCGAAACTTGTTTGCTCGATTGGGATAGGTTGAGGTGGCTTACGCAGGTATCCTGCTGTGACCAGAGGAGCGCAATCTTTGCGCCAATCAAAACTCAGCATGAAATTTACTCCAATCAAGGAATTCTTCGAAATAAATCTATTTAAGATAATACATTAAAAATGTAATTGTATGCAACACATGACACTTTGAATTTGCAGGTTAATGCCAATGCAAATTTAACACATTATTTTGCATAGGTGAACTTTACAAGACGCATATTTTGATTGACACATGACACGAAACTAATAACAATAATTGCTGGAACTTACAAATCTAGCAATTAACATACTACCGTCGTACTTAACCTTTTGTTAAGCACGTACAGCGAAGCATTGCGAAAAATGTGCCCATTATGCTAATTGCTATTTTCTTTCTTGGAAAATGCGTGCTCTGCATTTTACGAGTATACTGACCGCAAATGCATCATGTGTTGAGTGGATTGCGTGTCTTCCGCATTTGTTTTCATTCAAGAAACAGCTGCAGTTAGTGCTGCTCAGTTTTAACGACTTAGAAAGAAACATATGTTCAGTAATTCCGACTTTTCGTACGATTCAAACCCTTCTTCACTTCTTGTATATCCACAGAATCTATAAAGTTACCATACCAACGCCAATTGGAATACACTAGGCAACCACAACGACGCAATTCTAAAAAACTAAAATAACATTTGATAAAACAGGCGAAAAAAAGCCTACTCTAGGAAATAACTACTCCATGGTTTCCATTCTTCGACATCTCCTCTCCTTCTCATATCCTTACCATCCGCGATCCGCCTCTCTGCGTTTACTTGCCACATATTCCGCCGCACTTGTTTTTACATCCACACATGTTTCCTTCGTAGCTCGTTGCCTTCGTTGCCTCCATTACCACCATGGCTCCCATCGGCGGCAACGGTGTCTCTACCATCTCATTCCTACCCATCCACAGTCTCGCCTCATCACACTCCGCAACTCCTCGATGCATGCCTTGTTTTGCGTTGGCCGCGAGTGCGTCAGTCGTGCGTTGATTTCGTTGGTGATGCGGTGGTGGGTCTCATCTACAACTTCCTTGGCGATCATTCTATCTGCTTAAGCAGCTACAATCATATATTTGATAAGGCAGCGGACTTAGAGCAACAAGACAGTGTCACGCGTGAAGAAAGTAGCGTTTCTTAAATTGTGAATTCGAAAGGTCTAAAACACACCTGTGCTGGCGGTGGAACAGTGAATCACTAGCGAATAAGCAGTAGAGATGACTTGGATTTTATCTAGTGACACTTGTTGCATGAAGAATATCATGTAAACGTCTTGAAATTGAAGAATTTCATAAATTGAACTTTGCTGCCTATAATTAACAATATACCTGTTGTTTATAAAGAGACTTTATAATTCTAACATTCAGTGTATGAAGTGCTTCGAATTTGATTCCAATCGGAATTTCACATTGCAACAAATGTGCTACGCTCTATTTCACCGAAGTCTTCAATATACTAATGAAATGTATAATAATTTATTAGTATAGTGATAAAACTGAGCTGAGGACTGTTTAAAACAGTTGAAAATCAAGTTGTTTACGTCTCCGATGTCGGTTTTGAAGTAAAACTGGTTCATCGTCCTTCACGAACAACCTTTATGCCTTGTAGGGTGCGGTTGGGGTAGGCCAAGAGTGACGAAAATACCTTCATTGCTTTCGAATGCGTTGGAATGAAGCTCAACGCGCAATGAAGAAGCAAAACAAGTGACTGTCATTAGAAAGTTCGAGCACGTAAATTAAAGTGATTTACAACCGTACAAACGCTCTGCATTTGTGAATTTAGTTCAAATTTAGTTTGATTCCTTTGCCACAATGAAAAGCCTCAAGGCCATTTTTCGCAGGCACAAGCACGACGATCTTAGTCGAGCTTCCTCTGTTTCCAACCTAGCTCCTCCAGGAACCCAGGATTCTGATCAACACCCACCACCACCTCCCAAGAAAAAGTCTGGCGTTCTGAGTAAAGCCAGGAAGAGTTTGTCAAAAGACAGACTGGATGATGATGCTTGCCATGGCTTCCCACATGGTGCTAATGTGAAGGACATCAAGAGGAGCTCGGTGAGGAGCATTGAGATTGTTGAGGAGGATCCGCAGTTGAGAGAAAGACTATCTGCAATGACTGCAGAGAACCAACAGTTGATGATGCAGCTCGGGGAGCATCGGGCACAGATTGGAAGTCTACAGAAGGAGATTACCAGGTTGAAAGTAAGTGGTATCTAGGAAGCTAATGAATAGGTTCTTATTAGGTTCTGCTAATTGATGTTTTTTTTTTTTTTTTTTTTGGCTCAGATGTATCAAGAGCAGAGTTCGCTTCAAACGGAGCAGCTGTCCAATGAGAACGCGTCACTTAGGACCAAGCTAAGGGACGTGGTGCACTCACCTCTCTCAGATAACGAGAAGCAACAGTTGTTGTTGGATTCAAGGCATCATAATAGTGCACCAGCTTCAATTGCACCAAATGTAAGTTACCCCACATCAGTGAAAAACATTGAAATTAGGTAGTTATTTAAACTCTCCCCTCTCCTCTCCCATTTTGCGCCAGCTTCATTTAAACCAAGAGGAGCCGCTTTCCTCGTCCAACGATTGGGATAAACAGAGCACCTCCAATGTCTCCGACGTGTCCGTGGCTTGTCTTCAGGACAAAATCAATCAAATGCAGGAGACCCACTACAGCACCAATGAGGAACTGCAAGCAACCCTTCATGAACTCACCGATCTTCAGAAGCAACTCAGCGATCTTCAATCCGACAACGAGAGACTTCTCGATGAGAAGAACCTCATGTTTGACTCTCTCTGTAGACAAACCGAACGTCTTAATGATACCCGAGATGCAGTGGAGTCGTTGAAGCAAGCACTCTATAGAGAGGAAGGGCATGGTACTCATGCAACAGCTCTGGAACGGGAAGCTAGCCTTGTGGAGATGTTGAAATGTGTGCAGGAAGAGCGTGAAATGTTGCTGGTTAAACAAGAACAGCTCTCTAGTGAGGTCCAGGATATCAGGACAGCTTTATCTAGGAAAGAAGATGCGAATAGGCAACTTGGAGAACGATTACGCAATGTGGAGTCAACTCTAGATGCTAAGAACGCAGAGCATAGGCAGCTGGAACAAGAGCTGGTTGTTAGTAAGGACACGGCTGATGGTAAATTGATTGAGTGTGATCGCCTCCAGGAGTACTTGGAGAATGCCAGGACCAAGATACTTGAACTAGAGCAGGAGAGGTGTATGTCTGATAAGTCTGAGGTGGATGAATTGTTGGATAATGCTAGAAAGGAGAAGGATACCTTGGAAGCGGAGGTTGCCAATCTGAAGGAACAGATTGCAAGGGGGAAGAATGAAATGGAGAAGTTGAAGGAACAAGTTTCAGTTCTGCAAGAAGAGTGTAAGGTTCTTCGGAATAACGCAAAGTGTACCAGGTCCGAGTTAGAGTATAAGGTGGAGGTCCTCACTGGGGAGAATAAAGTCCTCAGAGAGGAATTACAACGACTAGAGGAAGCAGCTAATGAATTGCAGGTATTTTTTTAAAAATTAATTGCTGTCTTTCGAATATGGTACCGATTTTATCTTGGTTTGAACAGGTCCAGGCACAGTGTCAGATTGAGGACAAAAGGCAGCTAAGTTCGGTGCTTTCTGAGACTCAGAGAAATATGAGTGAGGTTGAATTGAGGAAAATGGAGCTGGAAGCAGCGTTGAATGAAATGAAGAAGTTGCGGGATTCAGAGGTATATCTAAGTTTTTCTGAAGTTCTGATTTAATTGACTTGGGGTTCCAGGTAGAAGAATGGGAGAAGTTTCAGAACGATCTTCTCACCTCTGTCCGTGTTGCCAACGATTTCAAAAACGAAGCTCAACAAGAACTGCAGAAGTTCGTCATGGAGAACAAAGCTCACCGCGAGCGTATCCGCCAACTAGAAGCGCAGCTGGAGAAAAAAGGTAAGGGTACGATTACTTCTACCGCTGCATGTGCATGCCCATCCACTTTAACACTAAACACCGCGCACTTGGCATCTGATGCCACCAATGCCTGCACAACCAACATCACCTCCCACTTAACGTCTGATTCCGGACCATCCGCGCCTTCCAGTCGTGGATCATCAGCAGCCACAAACCTCAAACGTCTCTCCAAACGTGACCGGGACCTCATAGAGCTCCTCAATCGGGAATATGAGAAAATAGACTTGGAACATCGGCGCTTAGAAGATCTTAACCCAGATGAACTGGCATATGTCAAGCTCAAACAGAGCTATGATCGGCATTTTGGTCTAACTCATAGGAAACCCACTGCAAGTAAACCAATTGAGCATTTAGCAGTAAGCAGACCTTTGTTGTCGTCCGTACTGAAGAACCCAAGTCTTCAAAGTATTGCTCAAGATGACGATGTCTTGAATGTAGAAAGTGAGGAGTTCTACGAAGTGACCAGGAGCCAGTCTATGGGGGACTTGAATAACATGGAACACGATGAGGATTTTCAAGCTATATTTTTACAGAGGTTCAAGGAGAAGGGCGGGAAGATTAAGAAGAATAGCCATGGTCTTAAATATGGTGTTAGAAAGGTGAAACAATTGAAGAAGAAAGATATTGGTTTACCAATATATAACTCGGTTCTGAATGATAATGATCTCTTGAGAATTATCAAAGATGATTCAGTCATGGATCTCAGGAGAGAGGAGTCTTTTAACACCAGGTACAGTGATCAAGTTAGGACCAATGGGATCACAGACATGGAGCAGAAGATCAAATCGTTGAAGAGATGGACTGATCTTAGTGAAGATAAAGTTTTCGTGTATAGCTTTCAAGATGCTGAGGTGAAGGTGCATAGGTGTGAATCATTCACGAATGAAGAAAGGAGTGAAACTAGTGGGTGTTCCAAAGAGATCGTGAAGCAGAGTCCACGAACTTTGGCAGATATTAAGTTTGATTTTCGTACTTTTAAGAGGTTTAAGGAGGCTGAGAATGGGAGAAAAGTGGAGGATATTGTAATTGAACCAACATTGGGAATTGAAAGAGTTGAACCGGAAGAGAAGGACGGAAGTACGTGGTATCCGGAATGTTCTAAGGGCATTAATGATGAGCGCAATTTTCTTCTGGAGGATATCATCGATGAATGCGAGATTTTGATCCAACATGAACGGCAGTTTTCTAGTGATGATTTTGTACGATATCAGTGTGCTGAATCAATCCAGCTTGAAGTTCTTCACTCTTCAAATTTACTCCCTTATGCTCCTCACATTGGTTTAGATAGTGGGCAAGTTCATACCTCAAGAGCCAGGTTAGGGAAGTATGGAGGATATTCTGAGAATCTGGATCAGATTGGAGGTTACATTGTTACCGAACCCAGTTTGGCGGAGGAAGAAGGGGCATCAAATTATTCAGCTCGTTATCTTGAAGTTCTGGAAGAAGAGGAAGTTGATGCTCAAGTTGAACGTGTGTACAACTCACAGAAAGAGGAACTGGAAGAGGTCAATGTGGATAAGACGGAGTTACAGAGTCATCATGTAAGGTACAAATCAGTGGTACAATCACTGAAGTTGCTGTTTAATGAACCATTGAAGAGGACCATACATGATTCGGACGTTGAGGAGGAGGAGGAGGGAGATTTAATGGTTGACGGGATAGAAGAGTTCAGTTTAGAAAGGGATGTGGGTGATTTTGATGAGGAGGTTAAAGCACTTGAAGTACTTGAAGAAATTGCCTCCAAGGATGGTACATTTGTTAAGGAAACGGACACTTTGATATTCCATAAAATAAAGATGTTTTTTGATTGGGACGACCAAGAATTCACATCCAATTTTCTCGCCAATGAAAAAATCGGCAACGAATTCAAACATTCACCATCTGCATTCCTCAATAACTCTCTCCACTCTAGTGGATGCCGATCTACTTTTGAAGACTACAGCCCAACAATCGACGTTGATTGCCTGTCTATAAACAGAATCAGTCCTGACTTTGACATCATCGACACTGCCAATGACGTGCCAATTCTATCACCAGTGGCGTTTTCCAACGGCGCCCTCGACGCACCAATATCTACCACTCCAGTCTCAGAAACCACAATGGAGACCGATGAAGATCCAACTTTAGAAGAAACCAGTCACGAGGAGGTCAAGCCATCTACCCCTGAGCCACTTCAAAACGATCTCCAAGATAGTGATGTACTACCAGTTGACCAACAGTATCAACACATTGATGCCTCCCAAGGTGCCATATCTCGACGTCCCCTAACTCCAAACCCATCTGCTGAGGTCCTAAACGAAGAACCTTCTTTGGATGAGTGTGGGATAAATTCGGCAACTAACCTCAATATTAAGATGTCAACTGAAATGGGGGTTAAGGAACGTCGGGACCTCTTTTCGAGCAGTGCTTCTGCAGGTGCCATTTATAGTCAATCAGCTTCTCTTTCTAATAGAAGTTCAGAAAAGGTGGCAGCACTGAAGCGGAGGTTTGAAGGAGTGGAGTTTAAGGACGCTTTGGAATGTGGACCTACGTTTCATGACATCCGCAGTAAACCCCGGAAACCCGTCGAATGCGAGGTGCCTAAGATGGAGGAGATCAAGTTGAAGGTTGAGGCGTTGGATGAGACTGCACCGCCACTAGAGGGCGTGTCTGAGAGCGAGGTCTCCAGCTTTCAGCTCGCGAAGAAAGTATTCGAACAGAGTAAATAGACAGCAATACCAAAGACAATCCACTATTGCTCTATATCCTATATTATTTCTAAACAAGGTCAAACAATTGTAACGAATAAAATCTTTTACCTGTTTTCAACAATGTACAATTGTACCTCAGATTCTCTCAAACTGACTGAAAACTGAGAAGGTAACAATGTTTATATTTCGCTTGCTGTGCGACGTGATTGCGCTCTTAAGTATTATTGCGTTGTTTGGGGTTGTGTTTGGCGATGTTCAGTGTTGTCTTTTTTCTGCACTAATACAATGTTGGCTTTTGTAAATTGTCTTATCTCTGAAGGAATTGATAGACGGAGTAATCAGGTTTCTGTTTTGCAGTGGTACTGACTTCAAATGGAGGGGAATCTGCAATAAGACCTACCAGCTTCCAGATTCCTCCTGCAACAGCAGAGGAAATTGCAGCAAGGAGACCCAGTAAGGTCCTTAGCAGGCAAAGCAGTCGACAGAGCGTTAAATCCTTGATCGAGACGATTGAGAATGCTGGGAAACCATTAACCAAGTCAAGTATGCTTCGAAATTGTTGGTCTACCAACACAGGACCTAATTGTTTTTGGTGTTTCAAGGCAATGGTTGTTCTCGGAGCAGTTCAAACTCTTCAATCAACTCCTTGGCTTCGTTCACTTCAGAAAAAACACCATCAACACCTCCATTGACTCCGGTCAAGCCTCCAGAATGGTTAGAAAGTGGGAAACCACTTCTAAAAGAAATGCCCAAGGCCAGAGATTGGTCTAAGACTATCCTATCTGTGAACGGTATTTAACACCTCCATAGTGCATGGAGGTGATATAATTATGTATCTTTTTAATGTGTTTCTAGATAATTGTCTCGGGAAAACCGACACTGCCAAAGAAGAATCTTTGAGGGACTCTATTTTGCAAACTACGAAAGCTCTGGATTATTCCCGCAGGAATAGCTACTCTGAAAGTGACAGGAAGGATCCTTTAAACAGTTTGATTAAAAATGGCGGTTCTAAGCGTAATGCCCTCTTGAAATGGTGCCAGAGCAAGACGGTTGGCTATCGGAACATAGACATCACCAATTTTAGCAGTTCCTGGAACGATGGGCTTGGTTTCTGTGCAATTTTGCATTCGTATCTGCCTGATAGGGTCCCCTATGATACTTTGAAGGCTCAAGAGAAGAGAAGGAATTTTTCGATTGCTTTCCAAGCTGCTGAGAGTGTTGGGATTCCAACTAGTTTGGTTAGTATCAGTTGTACTCTACTGTTAATTTTTTTTTCCTTGTTACCACATAAATATAGCGTTAAATTTAACGTTTCAGAATATAAATGAAATGGTTCAACATGAACGTCCAGATTGGCAGCTAATAATGGGTTATGTTACTGCAATCTACAAACATTTCGAAGCATAGGCCGCAGAATACATCGCTCTCAACGACTGAAAAATGCTCAGTTTTCTACAGGTTTTTACATGATTTCATCGATTTGAACAAAAAGACAATGCTCATTATGCTCTGTACTTATAACACATTTATTTATATTGCTTGCACTCCGGGACGTTTCAGTGTAAGTGTATTCTAGTCGCGTTGTGTATAAAAAATTGTTTACAATTACAAATTTAATTGCATAATGCTTGTATAAAGAGTTAAATTAGTCTATAACTGTAGAGGAGACAAATTCTTTATAGTGTCAACACCTCTGAATTTCTCTGATTTACCAGCACAGATGGCGCTGCAATGTAAATATGTAAAAACGATGCTTAAGTCTCCGCGGAACTCGTAAAATTTCGAATGTCACTGTGTAAATGTTTGCACAACGCTAAAGTCACCGAAAAACTCACTTGGCAAAAAACTTGAACCATATTGATATAACGTGTTGGTGCGCTGATCACAGGCATCACAGGTTGCTGAGTATCCATTCCTGGAACTTGGTGACATCACTGAAGACAAAATACTGCGAAAAGTCACAACTTCTGTCTTTGGCAATGCTCATGGAGACGATACCTCGTAGATACCAGCGGCCATTAAGTTCCATGATGAACCCACCACCACTGTCGCCATTACAGGGACCTGATCCATTTTTATAACCTAGAAATCAATCCCCGTTTTCATTGGCGTTTTCCTAATACTGTGTGTTAGTATTACCTGCACAAAATGTCCTTTCCGAAGTTATCTCTCGGAAGGTAAAGTGTGATCTTAGGCAGTCCTCCTGGCTCACAACCGGGAATTGCACTTGTTTCGGTTCCGGTGTAATGACGTTATCACGCTCGTCCTTCCCCCAACCTACAACTGTCCCTGGCAAGCCTACAATTCTGGCTAGAGAGTTATCATCTCTCCAGAGACAAATTGGACGGATTAGCTTAGTGTAGACAACTTCTTCCCCAAGGACTATCATTGCGATATCTCCGTCGGCCGACATAGCTTTATAATCGTTGTGTACCAGGACACGTTCAGCTCCAACCAGACGGGAACCAGTGACTGAGGTCCACTTGTGGATGTTGTGTTCACCGACACGCATGAAGATGTTCTCTGCTGAGAGGATGCTGGATCCTTGCTTGACACAATGTCCAGCTGCCAAGCAAAACACGTTATGGTACTAATACTGAGCATATCTAAGGATGTACCTGTTATGATGTGCTTATGTGATATCAACGTCGCACCACATCGAAACTCGGGTCCTAGCGTCTTCACTTCAAAAATTGCCACCAACCAGGGATACTCTCCTTTCTGGACATTTCTCCCGTTAGCTACCAACATGTTACTACTGACTCTAATCCCACATGAGTCATCATTAAGTCCCCAATTGTCAAAACCGCCTCGGTCCGGAACAGAGTGCGGTGAAAAGATCTCTGCTGATGCTGGTTCAAGGTTCTCAATTGGTGCAAATGGTGCTATTGGAGGTGCCTTAGGTAGAGGTTCTATAGGTGCTGGTTGTTCAGTTGTGGTGGATCTAGGAAAGATAGTCATGGGAGGGACAGGATTAAAGTCTATTATTGATGTTTCTGGTTGGGATGGTGTACCAGTTGAGGCGTAATTGGTCATAGGGTCCAGACGACGCGTGGGAAAGTTACCCCAACCTGGGGAAATGTTCAGTTTGAGTGTATGATGCAGGTTGATTGTTGTAAGGATCCTTACTGTCTTAACTAGAAAAGGAAAATCATTTTACCTTGTTTATTGATTGAGAATTTTATCTTACTATCAATTGGAGGCCCTTGACAAATTAGTTGACCATTTAAGATTACTTTAGTTACTTTAGGAGGATAGTTAAACCATCTAGGAAAGATAATCTTGTACATTATAGGTTTTCTTTGAAGTATGTTTTGGATTGTTTCGTCTTTTGATGCCGCAAGGAGAAGTTCCCCATTGTAACCCTAAAATAATCATGGCTTATTGCGTCATTCTGTAATCTCACTTGTTTAAGCTCTACCTGGACTTGATTTCCAACTGATAGCTCCACATGTAGTTGTATATTGGTGCAATCAGGACAATCTACCCTTATAATTCCATACTGTAAGTCGCCATCTTGTCGGAAGTAATTAAATGTGTCTGGACATGAAGAGGTGTATAGATCATCGACTATTCCCAATTGGATTGCGTGGAAAGTGCAAACTGATGGAATAAACACTCCAAGCAGTCCCAGAAATGACAGGATCATTTTGATGTTGTTTTATGATTTGCTGATCACTACCATTTTCACTGCATTGCACCTTCTCTACAGGAAGAGAGTTTGGATTAAGAAAATGGTTTACGGTTAAGTCTCGGCGTGGTTGAGTGGATTCAGAGGATCACAGTGTCATCAATGATTGTCAACAATTGTAAACAAACAAAACTCGCGAAATTTGCTAAGCTGGGTGCTGAGGAGAGGGAGAAAGGTTGAGTGCGGACAGCACACGACCGCACGACGATCCATCACCGACTGCAAAGGTGCCAACCGATATTAACGATGCAATCACACTTTGCTAATCGTTATGATGCGCATCATCGTCTATGTATGTTGGAATGTTAGTTCGGGACGTAGGAATCACTTGTTGGGCAACCATCTTATCTCGTCTACCCATCAATGCTGAATGGTTAATGATCAATGCACGTGGCAGCGCGTTACAAGCGGTGATTAACTTGTCATTGTGACAAAAAATGTAAAGTTTGAAATTCAAACAGCAATGAAATGTAGTTAGCAGTTTTCAGATAGCAGTTTGTAGAGTAGTTTACAGTTTATGGGTTAATTGGGTTGCATAAAATGGGATGGACACCGGCTCAAATTTAGTGCACAATATTTGCCACTTATAAATTAAGCATTTTCTTATAAAATAATGTACAGTTTCCATCGCATTATACTATCTTATTATAATTAACTACTTCGATCCTGATGACTTATTCATTGCAAACAAATAATGTTTGTGTTTGTGTGTACATAGTACACGACCTGTATGGCAATTAATTACATCTCCCACCAAATGCTAGACATTGCTCTCAATCAGTTCAATCAAAGTAACGGCGTGATGACGCGCCAACCTATATGTTTTCAAACGCCTTTTAAACAGTTTAAAAATTTCGAAACCTGTTCCTTTCCAGTTTTTTTTTTTTTTTCGCAAGTATGATTTATTGTTCTTGGGTATTTACAGCAAAACCAAGGCGTGGCTGTGACTTAAGTTGTGGTTTTTATTGGCGTACGTTTTCGTGGCTTAGACTGTTTTGAACTCTGGTGATCATGACATCACCGATTGGGAAAACAATTAAATTTCGGCCCCAATCAAACCAGTTTTGAATTACTCCGATCGGCAAATCTTCGGCAAAAAAGCGTTCAAGTGTTCAAGCGTTCGAAGCAATCATTACTCTAATAACTATGATTATTATATGATTGAACTATAGAACTGACGGAATTCCCCAAGGCACTAATTAATTTACTCTCTTGACAAGTACATTTTGTAAATACTCAATTCACTCAATTGTTTTGATTGACGATGCTTTAGCGATATAAGTTGATTAATGACAGCAGTTTATTAAAAACACTTGGTATGATAAATGAGGAATCAACAAACTTATAATCGCTTCTGAGATATTATAATTTATTGAAGCTTGTATGTGAATTCCAAGCGGATGTTGCTGGGCTTTGCAAACCGCGTCGACAGTCGTTGATTAACACAGCTAGGATGAACATCCTAACATAATTAAATCAGCATAATCCGAAAGAAACTTGATTGCAATCTTGTCATACTTGATAGAGACCAAGAAACGCGCAGAGACAACATGTTAAAACCAAGTGCTGGCACAAAATTAAGTAGCAGTAGTTGGTATCAATTGTGTCTTTATTTATTGATAGTGGTTAATTTGGTTGGAGTTGATGGGGATATTAACTGTGGGGGGTTAGTCTCGCACGAACCTTCTCAAATATCAGGTTGTGGGCCAATAACGGTCGTGTGGATACCTTCAGATGGCTCGGGAAGATACAACATGGTTTTGAATGCTTCTATGCCGATTTATTCAAATGAGGTGAGTTATAATTTTGAAGCCCAATTAGAAAAGTCAGCAAAATTGGTTTGCACTTCTAGGAGGTTCGGGGAAGCTTATTTCTTCTTCTATTTTTGATTTTATATACTAGGTCACACCTTCTTAGAAATTACTAAAATCTATTAGATTTCCAAGTGCCATTAGAAAAGTCAATTCGTTAGTATTTTCTAAATTGCTATTTTTGAAAGGTTTTCGTATGTTTCCGGGGACGTTGATGTTTGTTGACTTGCAGAACATTGAGGTTCAATTAGAAAACGAAGATGAAGTTAAACGTGGCACTGCGAGCCGTCTGAAATATATCGTAACGCATCCCGAGTGCGATAAGCAAATTTTGGTCACCAACCTTCTCTTCAACAATCGAGTACTGTGTCAGAATGCACCTCACCACCTATCCCCACGGCAGCCAGTCACAAGGCTCTATCATCAAAGCACTCATTACGGCCAGAGAAGCACCAATCTGGGTACAAACAGCATTACCGCGGCTGGAAATACAGTGCATATACAAGGAGTAAATGATGGAAATGTGGGAAATTTCGCAGTTGGTATCGGTAATGGCGCAGTCGGTAATAACATAATAGGTAATAACTTAATTGCGTCAGAGTTGACAATTTTGAGAATAATCCATTGTTAGGTTCTACTCAGCCGGCACGCCCAACATTACCATTCCAAACGTCGCAACAAGTGAATTCTTGGCAGGATCTGTTCGGTGGTGCGAATTTCTTTAATGGTAATCCCTTTTTGGAGAACGCACAGTTCGGTTTACCTGCCAATTCTGGCACCAATTTTGGAATCGCTGGGATCAATCCAAACGTGAACAATCGAGTGCCTCAACCTATACCAGATGATTCCGATCTCAACTCAGTCTGCGGCCATTTCTCAGTGGCGTTGATCCAAGGTGGAACTAATGCCCAACCAGGCGAGTTTCCATGGTTGGGCGGATTGTTTATACGATCAAGGAATACTTATCTGTGTACCGTGAATCTTGTCAGTCAACGGCATGCGATCACAGGTTTCTAATTTTGCAAATCTTCGTTCAGAATCAACGACTCTATCTCATTAATTTTTAGCTGCTCATTGTTTCACCAACCCAGAATCAGCTGAAATCTACGGTATTCTTTGGGGCCATCCTTCTAGCGGTGTGGACAAGTACTACATGCGTTTGAGGACCATCCGAATCCATCCTGCCTACAACTCCACCAGGCTCCTCCATGATGTGGCCATTGTTTTCCTGGCTGATACAGTGACTTTTTCTGTAACCCTCAAGCCCATCTGCATGTGGCAGAGTGGAAGAGAAGGTGGTTTGATGGGGGTGAACGGAATGGTTGCTGGTTTCGGGCCGGATTATACCGAACTTAAGAAGATTGACTTCCCGATTGTGTCCCAGGAGACGTGTAGGGCTTCCAACGTTATTTTCCATTTCCAAACATCTGAATTTACATTCTGTGCGGGTAAATTAATTATTCTGATAACAATCAGTTCTCATTCAGACTATAGCAATGTGTTTTCTTTGTCTTATTGCTTAAATTTTCCTTTTCTTTATCTTATAGGAAGAAGAAAGAGTGATGAAGGCCCCTGTAAAGGGGACAGTGGCGCTGGTTACATGCAATGGATCGAGAACAGGTTTTTCCTGCGAGGATTAGTATCCAGTAGCATTAATGCAAATGGTAATTGCAATTTGAAGGAGTATATTATTTTTGCGGATTTGTCGAAGGAGATTCAGTGGTTGCAGCGTGCAATCACATAGTTTAAACACAAATATATTTATTTTACTTAAAACTGACTTTATCACTAAAATCTACGTTTCCATTAAATATCTTGTTGCAAAAAAAGAACAAAACATATTATTTGCACTGTGTATTTGACAAATTACAGAAAACCATTTAAATTTCATTAAAACTGCAATAAAATTTATGAGTGGTAAACGCGACATTCGAATTATTGTGTTACATTAACTTTACAAGGACTTTAATATCCTTAAATATAATTTTCAATAATTTTAAACTACATTGAACTATTTGCAAGGAGATGGCACTACCAACTGTTAAAATTAAATTTTGTAATTGTTTCATTGATTAATTTTATTGCTTCCAACTTTCTAAATGGATAAATAAGTATTGTTTTATCATAACAAAATATTGTTTTTGTTATTACGTTTAATGTGTTTAGTTTTTAAACATTTTCAGACATTCAGTTTACAACCATAACCCTATTATATTTTGCAACGGAATTCAATCGACTAGCATAGTTCTTCTCAGTTTTTACCTATAATTTCTATTAATTTATAAACAAGTAACCTTTTTCATCTAGAATATATTTTATTAGTTTTCGTTCTATATAGTTTGCAGTAAGCACATCATTTTTCTTCTGTTTTCATTAAGTATATAAGCATTGTGTGTTTATTGTTTGCGATGTGGTGTTTACATTCCTTGCATTTCTAATTTCTTTCTTTTTTAGATGGCGTTTTTTGCTGGAATGGTCGACCTAACAAACAAACCCTATCGTCATCGTCGTGATCCTGAATTAGAAAATGCTCGTCGAGCTCAATCAGCCGCAAATCGTCTTGATACTTGGAGCGCACACAGTCGGTATTACGAACGTTGCGAACGAGAAAACAGCAAGTACGAACAGTTTACATCTCCGAGGTATTATGAAGCGAATAGCAAGCTGTATGAATCGCTATGTGCAAAGAGACTTAAAGAAGAAACACTTGAGAGACGACGTAATATGTTAAGAAAACTTTTTATGGAAGAACAACAAGCATTGGATTTAGAACAAATGGTAGCTAAATGCACGCCAAGGTCTTGGCATGATGAAGAAAGAGTGGATTATAGAGGAGATCAAGTGCCTACGCAGTTGCTAAAGAAAGTCTATGAACAGAAATGGAGTGATAAGGAGAAGAAGCAAGAGGAGGCCAAGGAGAATGCAAAGGGTTCTTTGAATAAATGGAAAGTGAAGACAATTGAAGAACAACAGCAGGAAGCACAGAAAATGGAGGATAATAAGAAAAAGGAGAAGTTTATGATGGAAAAAGATGTGTTGCTGAGAAAACTGAAGGATGATATTTTATTAAAAGAAGAAAAGTCTGAGAAGCTCAAAGATGAAGCAGAAGCCTTCAAGATTAAAATAGCAGAGGTACAAGTCATTGAAGATAAATACTATGAAGAGCAGGTAGATAAACTTGGCATCAATGAGATCTCCTTGAAGAAGCAAAGGATTCATACAAAGAAGTTAGAATTGAAAGCTTCTCAAGTGAAGCAACAAATTTCAACTGAAAGTACACTAGTTAAAGACATCCAATGGTCAGACTTATTCCACCAACTTCCAGATTCCTGCCTCAAACTAAAATTACAATCATCTATGTCTAAACTGATGGATCTCCTGAAGAATCACGAAGAGATGGTCAACACTCGAATGAAACATGTGGCAATTGTTTTCAATTGTGAAGCTGTCCAAGTTTTCCGTGCGTTCGAAGCTGAGTGTAAACTAGAAGAAGACAAGCGGAAACAGTTATTGACCAGTATATTTAAGGGCCTGAAACAAGCAGCAGAAGATGTTTTAGGGAAGTTCACAGAGCAAAGACAGAGATTATTGGCGGAGCGTCAGGATATGGTGCAGAAGTTTGAAAGGCAGGTGATTGAAGGAGAGCAATGGGAGCTGGAAAGAGAGAAAATGAAATCAGCGTTGACTGCTGAGCAGCATAAGAGGGAAGAGAGGAGGAAGGAGTTTGACAAATTGTCAAGGGATGAGCAGAAATTGAGGAATGAGATTGTTCAAATGCAGAGAGAGTTAAGGGGAAGACAAAGGTTTTTCCATTAAAGGATGAATTTGTGATGAGTTGATTTATTATTCAGTGCCTTAATGATTTACTACATATATTACAGAGTCTGGTACAACAAGAATAAAAATATATAATATTTACTGTTTATATACAAGGAATTTATTGATAGATTGTAATTAGTGGAGTGTTTTTTTTTAAAATTTTTTCATGAATTACACATTCAGCGACAATGTAAAAAATTCTGTGCGTACTGATTACACTATTTGAAATTTCGTAATGGTAGAAGAAGAGTTACGTTTTTTTTTTCTATGTGTATATTTGTAATTGTTTTTTTAGGTGCGACCATGGTTATCCAAAGAGCACATCATTCTTCTGCACCAGGAGACGGGCCAAATACCAAACAGTTCTTTTTAGAACTATTACATCCAGTTTGAATAGAAATAAGTTGCAAACTTATAATAATAGTTTGTAAATGATTGTGTTTACAGTTGCTAGCATTGTTATAGTTTACAATTCTACATAAATAAAGCAAATATCGAACCACCCCCGACGGTCACAATTGGCTCAATGGTGAGAGTGCCAGCGCGATGCGAACTTCTCTGGGAATTACCTGGTTCAAATCCTAGTCCTTCACTTTACGTATATGTTGATTCCTTGCATGCGGTTAGTAAACTCAAATTGATCGTTCATGTCTTTCCCTAGGCCTCGTTTTGATTTTATTTATAAATTTTAAAAAATCATCCCTTAGTTCTCGAAACAACTTTAGATGGGGGTGGCAAATATCCTATTCTGGAATACTTTATTGAATAATTTATAAGTACGAATCCTGGAGGAAATCCGCGCCCCAAGAGCGGGGCTGGGCCGGGAGCAATGCGGCTACGCCGCATTGACACAGTCGGAATTTCTTTGAACTGTCTTGAACGACACGTGCGCAAAAAAATCAAAATTTCGGTCTCCCCTTTCTTGGGGGGCTCCCGCGTGCCCTCTTAACACCCCTTTTTGTTCATTCAACTTTTCAGTCCTTTATTATTTGCAGATTTTTCCAAGTCTGATACTGTATACATTACTGGGAACTTAGGATTCGAGAATGTTTCTAAGTCCTTTTTAACCGCGGGCACCCCAACTTAATTACTTATTTGAAATTCCATGGCGTTTATAGAAACAGCCAATGTACTTCGGAATTACTTTATTTTTCTTGAAAACTTTTCCCGTCGTGGGGATTGAACCCAGAAAGCCCAGATCACAACCCGCAAGCACACCCATTGCACCAACATCCGCCCTTATGGGGGCGTAGAGAATTCTCTTATTTATGAGTTACACATCAATAATGAGTGCAAAACAATAAAACAATAAGCAATTTCCATTAGGAACGCAGAAGATACCAGGAGGTTAATGAAGAGTTGTGACAGAGAAAACCTCCGCAAATCTTCTGTGTTCCTGGTAGCAAAAATTCGAAAACAACATTTGATTGCAAACTCTTCAGGTGAAAATTATTTTGTCGATTCTACTAGGAAAGCAGAACATACCAGGAGGCTAATGAGGAGTCGTGATGAAGAATACCTTTGTAAATCTTCTGTGTTCCTGGTAGCAAAAATTTAAGTTCCGTGTTTTCTTTTATGCACAAAATAAAAATGATTTTATTGGTTTCTACTAGGAACTCACAACATAACAAGATGTTAATGAAGAGTTGTTGATGAGAATACCTCCGCGTATCTTTTGTTCCTGATGGCAAAAATCTGAATTCAAAATTTTGTTATAAACTATCAGCAAAATTAATCTACGATTTCAATCGCAAGAGCTGAAAAGTAAGACAAGAAAATTTTAAATAAATATATATTTTTTTGTTTCTCTCTAAAAATATTTTAGTGTAGTTGCAAACCAAATATTACAGTTTTCTGTGCTCCCCAAAAACACGGTTTAGATCCCCGCCAAAAGAGGGCGCGTTTAAATTAATTTAAGTGTAAAACGGCATACTTTAGAGATCATTTTCACATATTTTCCACGTGTTTCCGCGAACGAGTATAACATGGATTGAAAGAACAATTCTTCTTCTATAAACACATGTTAAAAAATTACACCTAGCTTAATTGGGGCGCCCGCAAATTCCGCTATTCTACAGCGTATTTTGAAAAAGTTACAAAAATAAGAAATTTTGGGGCTGCCCAAGGAGTAGTTTTCTCCTAAACTAATGGTACCCCGGCTCTCAAAACTAAACAACTTTACCTAGGGCACACTCTAATCAATCTACAACAACATTCATCCTCATAGATACAATAGTTTTGGCGATAT
>JAODIE010020876.1:0-52909 GCA_027575565.1 Diploeciton nevermanni
TATATATATATATATATATATATATATATATATATATATATATATATATATATATATATATATATATATATATATATCATATCCTAGAGATACAGAATCATTAAAATATCGATTATTATTCGCAACATTAATACGTAGATACAATTCTGTGAACTTTTTGGTTTTGACTATCTTCCAACCCGTTGAAAACCTCGTACTTGTCGCATATTTTTGTAGTTGTGCCTTTGGGTTCTACTGTAGCAAACATTAGGCAACTTTTAGTCACTTGCTAATCACAAATTTAGTGAATGATTGAGATGTTATTTCTCTAAATTAAGCAAAGATAAACATGTGTGACGTCAGTTAGGATCACTTTCTTATTCTTTTTTTTTTTTTGAATTAAGTATATGTATTGGAACTATTATTGGCATGCTCCTATTGAAGTTATATTGTAATTTCTCCATTAGACGCAAGTGCGGTTTAGTGTTCATTGGTGCCCAACATTAGTGTTTTGTCTGAATAGATAACTTCATCAGCTTATCGATGTGAATTAATGCATTAGTCTGCCATGAAGCAGAAAGCTACTTAATTAATTTACTAATATTACCATCAAATCCTACCTTTACTAAGATAGTTTCAATTTTTCCTACATAGTCGAGAATGATTACATTTTAACGTAATTAAATTATCAAGAATTATATCAGTCACAATTATGAAACGCGTCTCATGCAAATTGTGCTATAATTGTATGAGTAAACATATAAGTGATAGAGGATTAGTGTGAATTAAACGCCAAACGGATGGCGGTGGGTTAAATAGATATGGGGCACGTTTAATCAGCACATAGGCGCTGAGCGAATTTCGCACGTTAATCAATAACTTTGGAATAATAAGCGTCCAGCGAGCTGCACACGTTCTCGAATTATGCTAGTTTACGAGTTATGTAAAGCACGCGCACTGCAAATCGATTCATTTCAACTGTAGCTAGCTGGCACGCTGCCTCTTGGGCGGGAGCGGCGCATACTCACCTCCAAACTGCTATGTCGCTTCTCCTTTCCGAACCGGAAATCGCATTGAGGTCTCATATTTCCACCGCTACGACCGCAAGCGTTTAGCAAATTAAGTCCACTTATCCCAAGATGGAACGTTATTACTGGGATATTGCACTAGTTCGCGCCATATGCTCATGGGAAATAAATGTCGAAAGATTTCAAACAATGTACGGGAGGTAATAAATTACCGTGCTATGCTCTTATTTCTATTTTCATCGATATATCAAATATTTTCGCTAGCTCTGTTGTCGGATGCAGCGACAAACTCGGCTTGGGCGAAAAAGTTCTTCTGTTAAGCGGGTATAAACAGAGCAATGCTTTATTTCCTGAAGCTGCAGAGGCGCCAACCAAGCGGAGAACGTTAGCTTCCAAACGAGAGCGAAGCGAGTTATAGAAAGCGCTTTTGCGGACCTATCGCGGAGCACAAATCCATAGTTGGATATATGTGTGCAGTTTTAGTGGCATGTTCCCGCCGCCTCCTAGAGACTATCGTATTCTGCCCATGCCTATTCGGTGCTGAGTACGTTCGAATGATATCGATTGCCAAACTTTCTCAGGCGTTGGGAAAAGAAAAAGTTTCGTTCGCTTTTTATTGGGAGAGCTATTGGCTCCGATTGTCTTGGAAATTAATTCATTTGTGTGGATTTTAAAATTTCTTTTCTTCTTTATTCATTACTTGCAAACTTCATATTTGAAGGTAATTAATAAAATTCAATATTACGAATTCTTTCATTATGCCATTGAAATTAAATCATAACATAGTCGGAACATTAACATTTTGCTTTGATTACATTCGACAGTAACTATGATTAATTTCTTCCATCAGACAGTTTTGATGACAATCGTGCAGATGAACATATTATGCGAGTAAATGCTTTGCTGATGCGAAAATGCTAAGTTTGCGAGTAATTTTAAAAGCAGCGAAGTTGTCATTTGACGACGACGCGTATTCGATATCCAATGCGCGGCGTCGTGCCCAGATTAAATTACACTCGGTCACAGTGTGCGTTTCCGTTTCATGCTCGATAAGGTATCTCTGGTTATTCAACTGGCATTAACTACAACTGCATACAATTAGAGATATGCGCCTTTGTATGCCGTTGACCCGTCGAGTGGAGTTTTACAGGTAAACCCACCTATAGCTGTGAAAGATGTAATTAAACATGTGAAAATGTGCTCGTGTTTACCGATAGAAAGACGAAAATAAATAGAAAGCAAATTATTTCATGGTTAGTCGAGAGGATTTCGTCCATCGGTTTTAACATATTTTCAGAGAGAAAATGGGATATTGGCAATAACTGGTCGTGTCGAGAGCGAAATCTGATCAGCTATATTTATTACTAACTGGCCTCGTTAATTTGATATTTTATTGCCAATATTACATATACGCTACGCATCGAATTCGGTTTCGAGTTTATCGTAATAAAGCTCTGGACCTTTTTTCGCATCGCCGATAAAAAACCAAGGTGTCACTGAAACTGGACAAGATTTATCAAGGTGTGCATGTTGGCAATTGAATTTTTGCTTCTTTATTGCACGGTCATTCACATCCAGCTGAAGCCGGAAAGCAAAGCGTAGGCACAGCGGCGATTTCAAATCGAGTTAGAACGCTGGCTCCTCTTTCCGCTTCTCGCTTCACAAATCCCAATTACCCAGCCGCGATTCAAGAATTTCCAACCGCGAGGTGCAAATTTTCAATTTGTGCGCGCACTAGAAAAATAAACAGCGCACACAATTTTTCATTCCGTTTGTAAACAATAATTAAACTCTATAAATCATGATACTCGCGCAAAATTTGCCAAGTCAGCATTGACTACTTGAATGTTTGCATTTTCCTAGAAATCTGTTATTGATTTCCATACTCGCGCAGCTAGCCTTGCTTCCGAAAATTACAACAATTCATTGCTCATCCTGTAGCAAAAAAAATTGTCTAATTAAAAGGTATGGAGCATTTACACTTTAACTTGAGCTGACTTGCGGAGTTGTCTTAAGCATGCAATGTGGTAGTGAAGAATGAAGTAATTAAAAGTACCCACCTTGCATTCGACGGTTAGCGGTTCGTCCTTGGCGGCGCCGAGCACTTTCCTGCCGCTCATATCGCCGCAGACAGGCTCGTATTTTACTTTCAAATGAAACGACGCGCTCTTCGACAATCCCTCCGTATTGCTGGCTTCGCAACAGTATCGTCCTGAACTCGTCCGACTCACTCCCTGTGCACACAGAATGGCATTAAATTTTCATTGTAATTAGAAAAAATACGTTGCGCCACTTTCACGCCGCGGCTAATTAACATAATAACCCGGCGACGTGTGTCGAATCAAAGCGCATAGCGTTGCAGTGAATTATTTTAATTAAGTCTTGCTTTAAATATAAGCTCGTGCTGTAATTTTGTGCTAGTTGCTGATGGAACAATGTGAAGTAAAAGCAAACTATTTGCACCGATTATATAGAAGCCACCACTATTTGCACAAATAAAGTTGTGTTGGCTACTGCTTTTATATTGTTCTTTCTATTATATTTTTTCATGAAATACAACATTTATTCTTAAATCTTCTTTCGGTCTAATATGCTATACCATTCTAAAAGCAAAAAAATAGTCGATAATTATCGATAAATATATTGCGTAAAATGATTCAGTCAATTTCTTCATTATTCTCTCTAAAATTTAAAGTTTTTGTTTCAATAACAGACAAATAAATTGATACAATTGCTTATTTCTTTACTAACAAGTTTTCTTGGCTCTTAATACATGATATGGGAATATAATCTGATCAGGGGTTTTTGTAGAAGGGAAAAATTGTCACAATTTCAATTCCAAATAGAATCTAGCAAAATTTCTTTTTCTATTGCATTTGAGAAGAAATTTTACATTATATATGTTAGAATTTATCGACTCCTTTGTCTTCATTTGTTAAACAATGTAATTAATATTTAGAAATGCTAGAAAAATAAAGATTACACTACGTACTACATAATTTACAATCCGCTATTTTTCCTAAATAAATTATTAATAACAGAAGAAAATAGCGAATGTATTTTGAAACTGGGAAATTCATTTATCTCTTTTCTGTTGGCACTTTTAAAGGAACTACTAAAAAGTAAACTATGTAAAAGCATATCACCAAAAATAGAAATAACATTTATCTGTACTTTTCCAAAGAAAATTATTCAATTACAAATAATGTTTTTTTTTTAAGAAAAATACTTTTATTAGAAATGTAAATAATTCTATTCCAAGTTCTTGTATCATTAACAAGAGAATTTGTTTCCAATATATAAATATGCGTGTTTTCATTAAACAATCAGTTAATTATATATTATTGGTTCGTTTGCTCGATTGACTTGCTGACATTTTCACTTTTCAAATACAAGCTTGTTTCATGTTTGCATCCGATGAATATATAGAGAATGGAGTGTTGTTTCTCTCCCGGTCGCAAATTGAATTCGTTGTGACAATTCGAATTTGCGTTGGATAGTAAAGAACATCGGAAGTAAATAAACACCAAAAATAAACTACACACGTCGCAATAACCGAAGTGCTACGAGAGGATGCGTGAAAAATCGATTGACGCCACGATGTGTTGGGAGAGTGTTTTCTTTTTGGCGATGCTAAACAAAGTCCAATGTTTGATTTTAATACAATTAATTAATTCCAAAACAATTTTTTGCATCATACTGTACCGAGAATATAGATTATAGAATATTCTAGTGTAATTAATGAAATTTCAATATTCAATTATATGAATAATTGTAATAAATGAATTGGCATATATTTTTTAAGGGAAAATGTAATAAACATGGTGCACAACAATAATAATATATTAGTGATATTGAGAACAATATTTGTTTTTGCAAAATATGAAAGGTGTTTAACAATTCAATATCATTTTCATTGATTAATATTGAATTTACATGACTAAATATGACAGAAAATGCGAGCTATTCATAATTTAATACAATTTGTTTTGTGTTTAAACTTTTTAAATACTCATTTTTTAAGATACAATGTAATTCTTAAGTATGACGCCTAGCATTTAGATTTCTATTTATTAAATATTAATATTAATTAATAATATTAAAACAAATGTAAGAGTATGACTATGAAAATTAATGTGAGATTTTCAGTCATAGATGTTAAGATGTATCATTAAAAATGATCTATGAAGCAATTCAGAATAAATAGTATTAAATCAAATAAGTTAAGCAACGACATAAGTTAAGGAATTTTAAGAGTCTTGTCTTTATTATTACGTTCAATTCTTTTTCTTTGTTGTATAAATTTATGTATTGCTTGTTTTTCATTTAAACCAATTTTTATCATAATTATAAAATTATAAAGTTACGTGTGATGATATGCTCGTAAATAACAAATCGAATATTTGTTCAACAAGTGTATGAATATGGTGAAATTACATATCTGAAAATAACAGAAAATGTCTACGATGTGCAAGCACAAAGGTTATCTTTACATCTCCATTCTATGGAGGTAAAGTTTGGGTATAAAGATTTGAATAGAATATAAAGTTAGACATATAAAATTCAATATATTACTCTTTGAAAAAAATACTTAGAAAATTGTATTTTTAAATTTTTTTAACAATAACTAAAAGGAGTAAAATGGATGGTTGGCAAATTAATTGCAGAACGTTAAAAGTTTATCTATAGTAAGACAATAAAAAATATATTACCTAAGTCTTATTAAAAAAAATACAAGGATTATATTCTACTCATATAGCCGCCATAGGAAATGAAGTATTTAATAGAAGAGGGTCGCCCGACTTTATATTTCAACAAGTATAATGTAAACTATACCATTGCAACTAATATTAGTTCCTAACAATATTAGAACGTGTGGTAAATAAATTTTAAACTTGCATTTTGTCTAGTGCGAATGTAGTTGGTTTTATTACTAGAAATAGCAACTTATTGCAACTTGTTTTATTCATTTTATTTGTATTTTCTTATATAAAATGCAGATTTGTATATTTAAGGATAAGGTAAAATGCAGTTTGTTGCAGTATCTAAATCAAAATTAAGTCACTTGAAGTGCTCGTGCACATCCTCGCAACTTCTTGCCATGTGTTCACCATAGTTCGGTGCAGTAATATGCACTTCTTATGCGCCCATCCCCAACTCGCACGTGACGCGCATTGAGTGCCGCGATAAAAAGCGCATTTCCACTCGGAATGATTAATTTTAATGCCTTTGTGCCAAACTTAATGAAATTGTCGACTCGTAAGTTTAATGACTCTTATAACGGCTAACCGCATGTCGGCTACCTAAGTGCCTACAAGCTAATGTAATATTAATAGCGATTTTATGGATATCTCAACAATTTGCGCGTTAGAGTCGTTCCATTTCGTAAGATATTAAACAAATATGCACGTAGCTGTTCGTCCAATAAATTCGGAGCGTGTTTATATCTTAGTAAACTTTCATTTTATGCAACATAAATTGTTTCATTCAGCTGCGCTGCTTTAATAGTTTCTATCGAAACTAGGTGTTTAAGATGTGATATAAACAAATGCACTTACCTGTAGTACCAAAGTTTGATTGCTAACAATAACGCCGGAAGTCGCATTACTCAGCAAACGTTGTCCATCTCTTAACCACCAAACTCGCAAAACCTGCAAATTAATCAAAAATACAATAAATATATCATAGTTTTAATTTTATTTTGTAGAGTTTTTCTTACATAGTACTCTTAGGAACCATTGAAATAAAGTTAATGTCGTCGTAACTTAAAAAGTTTATCCGGAAATTATTTCTCAAATTTTCTATCTCGGAAAAGTTACGTCACTTTGGGGGCACATGTAGGGAAAATGTAACCAGACATATCAGAATGAAAAGAGCTATATTCATAATGCATTTGGCAATCATGAAAATGCTTATTTCAAATTTCATTGCAATGTGTCCATTGGGGTGGAATAGCGTGGAATCTGGGAGTTAACAAATGTGACATATGCAGTCCGGTACAATATTAATCGGTATTTGATTGTATTTAGGAATTAATTACATTCAAATAATATGTTTGTGCGATATCCAATTAGCTATAAGCTATTTAGCATTAAGGTGGCTTTTAGATGGTCATGCTCGTTTTTATTCTGCATCGAACACGAGTTTTGTTTACTTGCTTTTATTAATAATTCTTTGTGGCTTTGCTTGCGGTTGTATGCTTTGACTGGTCATCCATTTGCTGTACATTTTTGCGAGTTTAACATGTTTTGATAAACCAGCCGCGCTTTCCGTCTAAACAGATTGTTTTATTAATTTATATTCTAGGCCTCATATTAAATTCACATGCAATCTGCTTGTGGTAATAACTTTTTTCAAAAGTTAATAAATACAAACATTATTTATTCATATTTACAAAATGAAAATTCAAAAACTACAGAAAGTTCATCCTGTAGATGGTTAATGAAAAAGTAA
Organism: Diploeciton nevermanni; assembly: GCA_027575565.1. NCBI lineage: Eukaryota > Metazoa > Arthropoda > Insecta > Coleoptera > Staphylinidae > Diploeciton > Diploeciton nevermanni. Next base: position 7,461 of record JAODIE010020876.1, read on the forward strand.
ATTAGAATTAACTTAAATTACTTTTGTTTACATTTTCAATTACTTTTTTATTTTGGTATTGCAAATTGTTTTTTTAATAAATTTTTTAAAGTTCTAATCATTTCGGAAGTAAAGTACGGCACAATTATGTGCACAACAACAACACTTCTATGTATTCAAGCAAAAACAAAAAAAATATTTGTAGTACAATACCACCAACTGGTTCTAGAACCACTATTGGTATATTATAAATTAAAAACTCCTTAATATTAATCAAGTTTATGACGTAATTATAAGCAAGCTTTAATTTGCTGATTAATAATTTATTTAGTTTTACAAAGTATGTTAAAATCGCATGTTTTGCAACTAGTTTATTTTCATATTTATTACTAGTAATAATAGTATTTTGAATTATAACTCGCAAATCAAACTACATACTAGCAAAAATAATTTATAATATACTTTGTTTTATGTTCCATGCATGATTATAAAACTTGTATTTTTCACACTACATAAAAGTTTTACTTTATAACAATCTTAATTTTCTTAAACTCGTTTAAGCGTTTTACAACGCATTTTAGAGTGACTTTTAGTCCATTGTTAGTGAAACACAATGAATCAATTTCCTGTTTAAAAATTTGAGCAAATTTGTGCAAACGACATTGGCGCACAATATCCCATTGACTCTCACCGTTTCCTTGGACGTCGTGCTGCGAATTTTCCTCTTATAAAGCATGAACAGTAATAACAATATTAATACAACGCAACGACTATCGACTCCTACTCGAACATGCCGTCGCGTTATTTCCTATTTTACTCACACCGGTGTACAGCCCATAAATTGATCGTTTTTCTGCATAGACTTCGGTTATATGCCTGGCTTGCTGCGTCTCCAAAGTACCATATAAATATGTATTAAAAATTTCTTCGCAACTGGCGTCTACAAATTTACATCTTCTTCTTATTGTTCGTTCATCAACTATCTCAGCGTCGTTCCGTAATGATACCGTGAATAAGTAGGTATTTTTTGTATGTTTTTAATATTTTTTATTTAAATCCCATATCGCTATATTAATAAAAGTAGATAAAAGCCAAAAAGTTCTCTCGTCATATTTGAAATTACATTCGCGCTATAGCCCATGTATTGCATATCTCGCAAATTGTACAATCACGATCTTAGAAATTTCAGCATCGATGCAAAATTTATTTCTCTTTTCTCGGCAACGGTTTCTTGTCAGCTGCAATATTGAGCCACTGAATTATTCATTTGCCCATGCATCAACTATGTGCTAGTTGCACGGCTGTACATGTGGTTTCACTTCATAAAAACCTCTAAAATGAAAGGTTTTCGATGTAAATAATATTTAGAGCTATATAAATATACTAGGAATAAGGTAAAGTAAGTACACTACAGAATTTTCTATTAAACTATAATAATAATATATTATATTCAGCTTTGGACAAATAATAATCACACCTTTCTTCATATAATAACAAGAAAATAATTACTGCCATCAATTTATTTACATTTAATTGAATTGTTATTAAATTACGAAAAAGTAAATAAAATTATAATAATGAAAATACTTGCATAGAATTGTTTCACTCATGTTCAACAATTCACCATCTATTCACTTTACGATGGGTATAAACAAACAAATTACTCACAAACGTAAATCAACAAAATAGAATTAGACGAATTCGAGCTCATAAATTTTGCATATACTTATTGTACGCTCTAACTTAAGAGGTGATTGTCTTGTGGTGTCGACAGTTTCTATCCAAGTTTTGTTAACAAAGTTCGTATAACAAAACGTTCTTCAACGCCTGCCGCATACACAACGCACTCAGTTGGAGGCAACATATTTTCATGCACGACCCATATCAGTACACGCCAGGCTGCTGCCGCTGATAAAATATGTGAGTGCCAACCGCCGGCCAAATTCGCTGCCTCTCCCCTCGTTACCTCTCATCAAAACATCACTAAAGTTTTACTATTCTCAATCCGTACTTTAACAGCAGCCAGCGTTGATATCAACCAAAACATCATATTACCTCATTCACTTTCAACATCATTTATGTTGTTTTTGTTTATCTTTGCTTTCGATTTCTTTTATTGTGCATCTCATAAAATAACATTTATATTTAATTAAATCATAAATTAAGGTTGTTTCTCAGTTATACTTCCCATTTCAGCAATTGAATACAAAAATAAAGAAGAGCCAAGAGAAAGGACGAGCTACACAAATCAAATATTTAAAATAATGGCAAAGCTGGTACATCAAGCACAGAGGATGGCATTTGCTGACCGGGCTGGCGGAGAGAAGGGTACGACATTTTATAAAGAAAAGGTGACGCAAACTCGACGCAATGCCATGACAACACAATATTAGAAAGACATTTTCCTAAAATCAATTTATTTGCTTACGAGCGACTTAGACGCCTCTTTCGACAAGCGCCAATTTTCAATTTCATTATTTCCCTTCAACAAAATTCGAGTTTAACAAAAACTCATTAATAAAAGAAACATAAAATACATTAGCAAATAAAATTCTAAAAAAAAAAAAAACAATGTTTTAAGATCTGAAATTCTAATTCTACGGAACGAACTTTTAAATTAGTATTTGCAGTGAGTTGCTTGCGTGTCCTGTTTCTTTATCAGAAGCCTGGTCTTCTCGGGTAAGGGTCTTCAATGGTATATAGTGAAATATGAGGGTACTTGAGAATAATATCAAACTTATGTAGAGTACGAGCTTTATTTCATGTATACTGACCAGAGTCTGAAATTAGTCTATCTATCTATGAGACGCTACTCTGCCCTCTATCCGTGCGTCCTTCTTGCAATACGTCAAACCCTTTGGCACGTTCGTTACACCTCCTGCAGGCCATATCACTAACTATACAAATTTCAAATTGACACAAACAGAATATGTACATGTTTAGGAAACAAATGACTATGGCTCTAAACACAAATTGACATGTCTACATCGGAACCCATGAACATGGTTCGAACGATATTTGGCAAGCCATCGGCATTCATATACATTCGGAAACTATTTAGATTGCTACGGAATATAAATAGGATGTAGGATAATCTGATTCTCTGCCTACTTGTCACTATAAATCTCGCGTCGCTCTTTTCGAACATCAACGAGGCTCTTGCGTGAATTATAGTGAAAGCGTCCGAAAATGTTGTCGCAAATGCAACTCAACAAAAGAATAAAAATTCCTTTAATGCATACGGCAAAAATGAAGTACTCTTAGTCGAAATGTGCAACATGTGCAATATGAGTACGCGCCATAATATATTTGTCGTTAACAATAGAAGTTTTCTTTATTTTTTTGAAGTTATTTAGGTCACTTTCAAAAACATTTCTTAGTAATTGCCATATTTCCAATTATTCAATTTGAAGAGTTAAGGTTAAGATATACAAAGACTCCAAATTGCAACAAGCGCATGTCAAATATAAATGTGGTAATGAGTATTAAATTAATTGATAAAAATCATTTACCAATATTGGAATAGTAAAGTAGAATAAAATTTGATTTTACAACTGTTACATCTAATGGTTTGTCATATTTTTTATGCTATAGCTATATTTGAAATTAAATTAATATGAAAACTAAGCTTTATTAAATACAATGTTCCATTTGATATAATATTTTTAATTTATAACACATGAACTAGATATCTTAACTTTTGCTCCATTTGCATAATGCAGAATAATTGCAAAAATTTATCACAAATATGTGAAAACGATTATTATAGGCAATCTCTATCGATTGAGTCAGCCAGGCTGATATCAACCCGATGCATGTGTTTATATTACAGTAATTATTATTAAAGTAATGTTACAGAACCAGATTAGGGGTATCATTGAGTGTGGTCACGAAGTGTTTAATATTCATTATGTTGATGAAACTTAACTACAATACTTACTTAATATTAATTTGTAAAACGTTTTCGGTTTGCTCTTCTACAACGTTTGTTCAAAAAGGTTCTACAAATAAATATTAAGTAAGTGTTATAGTTAAGTTTAATCTACGTAAAAAACAGATTAGATATTTTTTCAGCTTTTTCACTCTTGAGAAATATTGTTTGGTGTTGAATCTTTGTTTTAAGAGGGCGAATAAACCACTAGTTCATTTACAATCGTGGTGTGTACCACTGGTCGGTGTTAAGTTTTGGCGAGACTTGTGCTCGCGACCCTTCGACTCGCAGGGTAGTCCGTTGTCAAGTGCGCTACCGAGGCGGTCCAGATTATATCTAGGTTAATATATACTTTATATATTATTTTTTGCTGAAAAGTTTTTATCAAATAGTATATTAATTCAATAATATTATTATTTTACCACGTTTTTCTTTTTTAATGCAGTAGAGACCAATTTCTTGAATACTTACTCAGCGTTACGTTCAATGGAGTTTCAAATTACCATTGCAATTTATTACTAGTTTACGTTGTAAATGTCTTATAGCTAAAATGATTTCAACTATTGCGTAGTATTTTTGTAAATAATTTTTGGGCAAAATAAATTAAATTGGGCAAAAATTTATCCACTTGAAATTGATACAACTGTTTGGATTGGCATTTCCGACTGCGGTATGTAGCCGGTATAATTGACGCTACTGATTCAAGTGGTCATCACTGGTTTATGCCATTTGAGTTTACTACAATATTGAACAACTTCGTTATTACTAGATATCACTAAAGACAGAAAAACAGTATATTTTCAAACATTACTTCAGATGTGGAAAATTATGGAAAATATTTTAGAAAAAAAAATCCCTATCTCTGATAGGGCACAAACCCCACAAATATCGCACCGTAATTACTATTTTTACTTATTGCAAATGATTTAGTATGAGTCTTGGTGTATGAGTTTATCTATTGTCAAAAGTGTTGACAGGTAGTTACAGAATATGTTTCCTAATTCCGTTTCTGTTATGTTTGGTGCATAGCAATTAGATTTAGTCAATTTACAGGCTTAAATTGTTTTATGAAACTTATGAAAATAGTTCCATGCAAAACAAATAATACATGAATGAGCAGGCAATTAATGAATAGAAATATATGAATATTGTAAGTATTCTACATAAATAATCATCTTTAACATATAAAGTTAAATTATAAACTAGGTATTTACTATTTTATTCTATTATTTGATTTCAATATTTAATAAAGTGCATGTAAATATTAGAAGTATTATATTAAGAATGTCCTACAATATATTATATTAATATCAAATTACGGAATATTTAAATAAGTAAAAATTCTATAAAAAAATACAAAATTGTCTTGACGGGGTTTAATTCATAGTCAAAATTTCGATATTCTTGACACGTCTCTGATGGCAAACAAATTAAAATTTAATTCGGAGTAATAAATTGCATTGCCTTTAGGGCACTTGTAGTGTTTTAAAAAAAATTAACGCAATTTGTCATAATATACTCTTTGGACTACGATGTAGTTTAACGAAACAATGTTGAGTCATGAATAAAACGTGAGAGGCAGGTTTATTTTATAAATAATTGATTTATAAATTAAAAGTTAGCAAGGTACTATGTTTATAAATAACTAATAAATATATTTGATAGATATTGCCATACATATTTTATTAAACAATCAAAAAGCTATAGGAACTTTGAAATGTTTTATATCAAATAGAGTTGCTTGATATTTCAGTGAGTGAATTGTGATATACTCTTTTGTGATGTTTTCAATCCTTTTTAGTAAAAGCTCTCTTTACATGTATAACGAATGAGGCAAAAATATCTATGCAAATAAGAAAAATGCTCTTATGTTGCAGAACTCGGAAAAATAAGTCATACGCAATACAAATGTAGATATAATGCCATATCTTATTTGAAATAGAGAAGTAGAATATTCTGCAACATCAACCATTTGCGGTTGCCGTATGCCGTTTACAAATAATAATGCTAACTACAAAAACACGCGATATACCAATATATGTCAAGTAAAAAACATGTGTTTTTATGGTGAAAGATTAATATTTATATATACAAAGCAGTTGCCAAACGGTCTCTGCACAGTCCAAACTGAAAATTACACATGCAATTTTTTAAAACATTGTTCAGTAAGCGCAGAAGAGCACAAAATGCAATTTTTAGTGAGTTTGGCTAAAATCTATAATATGTGAATGTTAGAAATTTAAGATTAAGTATATTTATAAGATTTATATTTTTGTCAAAAAATAAGTATTATTGAAATTTTTATTCTTATTTATTCTTAACTTCAAATTCATCCTGAATCATTTAACTCATGACCAAGAAGAGATAAATTTGCCACCAAAAAAACTTCCCAATGCAAAAATAATGCTCCCGAAGAGTAAAAACTTTTAATCAAACCAAGTTCAAAAAATTAAAAAATAAAGGGAAAAACAGTGGAAAGTATCGATGCGGATAAAAGTACAGTAAAATATTCATAATTTTAAAAATAAGTATTAAATACTTCGCTTCATAGCTCAGTCTGTAAGCCGTGGGACAATTTCAGTGAATGTGAAATGCATATTTGGGGGACACGAGTTTAAATTCTGCTGGGGGTGCTATGTTCAATAGAATATATACTCTCACAGAATTCAGTCTCAATAACTGCTAATAATGTTGTTAGTTGATGTAGTATAATGAAATGGAAGTCAAGTACGGTAATCAGTAATCGACATGTACTACCTGGCGGAGGGCGTTGTGATTTGCGAGCGTACTGCAACCATGCTGGTCGAAGACGGACACCGTACTTGACCTCTTGTCACTTGCCGTTCGGCAGCTGCACCGTTTTTGTCTGGAAGGATGCAAATCTGGGGATTTGGATTTTTTTTAACTGCACCGCTTTCAATAGAGATAATAGCGAAATGCGAACTCGCAACTTGCTGACTCATTGAATTCAGATTAAAAAAACTCTTTATTTACATATATACGGCATACAAATAATAATAAAAAAAACAACAACTGACTTATATATTTATGTTTACAGTTTAGTTTGATTGGGAGCAATCTCATGATTATGAGTTCAATCTTTACGTTGAAGGCTTTTTTTTTGGTATAAATTCATATTACTTATAAGCTTCTAATAAAAGTTATTAATTAATAAGTAATTATTATTTACGATCTATAATACTCAGTGAAATAGTTTGATTTTTGTGCTTGCATATCTTTGTTTCAATATCGTAAGATTTTGTTAAGTACTTGTAATATTTTTGCTAATTTTGCTTCGCAGATTGCCAATATCAAAAGCCTGGTTTTTCCTTGCTGATGCAAGTAAATACAATATTATCAAATGCAAAGTATATTGCATCTATTCTGACAATATGTGCATTTCTCTTATTCTAAGAATGCACATTAATTTATACGGCGCGCATCTAGTCTATTTTTGAAAATTTTGTTCGGTGAAGGTAAAATTGGGATGAAAAAGGTTAGCTAACATTCTCGTTACCTACAACTCAAACTAGTGATTTGATTAATCACCTACAATGTCAGTCTGTAAAGAAAATTTTGGATTGTCGATAGAATTTGGTTTGCTGATCAGAATGTATTTTTAGCGTGGCTTCACGATCAACAGCTGCAGCCGGAAAAAAGACAAATCGCTTACCCATGGATTAGCGACGAGATGGCATTCAAAGTAGACATCGGCGCCTTCCTTGATATCGTTGGCGTCCAGACCGTGACCGAGCGTGAGCGTCACTTTCGGCGGATAGAGCACACGTAGCATCCAAGTATCCCGCAATTCACTCAAGGGTATTCGATGGTTGGACGCTCGGCACGTTAGCAGCAGTCCGTGGTCGGAGGCTGTTGGCGTAAATGTCAATGTGCTTGTAGTTGTGTTGCCGTCGGCAGACACTGCCACCGAGCCGCCTTCCAGCGACATGCCGTCCTGCATTCAGAAAACACATGAGTTGAGAAAATTGAATCGATTTGGCGACGGAGAGTCAAAAAGTTTTTAGGTGAAAAAATTCCATCACATTCTAACAATTATATTTGCTTAGTTTACCGAAAACACTTGGTAAATTCCACTTTAAAGTGAATTTTATTCAAACTACAACACTGCCATTATTACATAAGAACAAAAAAAGATTCTCTACCAAATACGTCTTAAAACCTTTAAATCAAATATTGACCCAAGGGTATAAGCGAATATTAATTGCAATTATGCAAATTTACATTAATGTTGATTTAAGTGTTGAACTTAAAGATGATATTAACACATTATACCAACTTTACGCATATTTAACAAAATTCAGGCACAAAAAATAATACATTCGTAATATTTTTTGCCGCATGAAACATAAAACTCGACACACCCTCTTGGTGCACCGCCATTTTCGACAACCGTCGCGCAGACAATTTTAATAATGCTGATATTATCATGCTCGGAATACCACTTCTATATATTACACTGGTTGCTGGAAAGCCCTCTCCATCAACTAGCTCTGTTGCGTGAGAGGAGGCGGCAACGATGGAGGCATAAAACTGAATTATCCTTCTTTCTATAGGTATAGGTGGTGTGCTGTGCGAGCATAAAATATGGCAGCAACGTGCCGGTACGTGTGTAATCTTTGTCAAGGGTTTAATTGCTCGCCGTGTACGAAATATATCTGAACATCTCTCTGCCATCCCGCGGGATGATTAAAAAGTAACACTTGTGTTAGTGTTAGCTAGTGCAAAAACAAATGAGCAAGTTGCTGGATGACGCGAGACGACAACGCCAGAAAAGATAGTTTTATTAAGGCGCAAATAAAAGTGAAATTTTATTAGTTACAATCCAAGTTATAGTTATGCATCCTATGTGAAACCAAATTATAATCTTGTAGTAACATGTTATTGTTTCTTGCTGCCTATGAATATTCGCAAGATAAAAAACAGGAAACAACAATGTAAGGTTGAAGCAGATAGGGAACATGTCAGGTTGGCTCAAAGATAACGAGGGATGTTTGGACTGTTGAACGTTTTCATGTTTGGAAATTGAACATCGAATCGTAAACATAGCTGTCGTAGTTCATTTATTGTTTAACTTGTCATCAAAGCGAGTTTCTTATCTCGAACGAAGAAACTTTGGCAATATCATTAATTTCTCGTCTACATCGGTACATATTTTTGGGTAATTCAATTTTCTTCTTTGAAAACAAATCTGGTATATGGTTTGGGAAGTTGTGCTTGTTTGTAAAACAAATGCAAAGATGTTGCAATTATTTGGCGTAGATAAATTCAAGTTATAAAAATGTTTTTTGTTTCGAATGAAGGATCTTATGTTCTTTGTGATTGTTAATGGTATTCGTTTTTGCAGCAGAAAAGGTTTTACTCAATTTAGTTTCTTTGCTAGGTATATCCCAGATAAACGTAATCAGAAACTTTTTGATAACAAGCGCTCTGAAGAAAGTTTATGTTGTACTTACTTTTAAGAATAGGGCGAAAGAGTAGAATTTACTATAGAAATAAAAAATCTTTAAAATTTATTTTAATAGATCATTGTCATACGCTGAGGTGAGCGCAGTAATAACTTAATTTTTTAAATAAAAAAAGTAGTTTGTTCTACGTTATATTGATTATAAAAAGCGAGATTAACTTTACAAGTTGTCTATTACAACAGACCATTTCAATCAAAAGTAAATGTTAAAGCTTATTTAATTAAAAATTAAATTTGTGGTAGAACGTTACCCTGTTCCTCAGCTTCTACTTTATTATAGTGCGTCGACTAACAAGATTATTAGCAGTTATTGAGAAAGTGGATGCTATTAGAAATGTATATTCTATTTTTTCTAGTTGGTATATTCTCAGCAGAATTCAAAATCAAATCGGATGGTGTAATTGTTAATTTTTTTAAAAAACATGATTAATAATTTACATTACTGAGCTGGTAACACTAGTTTCTTCTTGTTATTATTATAGTTTTTGTAATCCTGTGCATTATTGCCACCCAGTTGAATTTTAGATCCTTTTCTAGAGGTATCAACCGTATCTTCCACCTACTCAAGCGAGAATTGAACTTAGGTCTCTTAGGTGAGAAGCAGACGCCATATTTAATACACCATTCTTCACATGTTTTTCATAAAGAAATCAAAAATTAATATATTCCAAAAGAATCAGCACGTTTTTACTCTTTACCAAGTTCGTTCGTTAAGCATTTTAATTTAGCTTTTCTTATGTTTTGCTTTGTGGTAACACCTGCAATATCTCCGTTCTTAAATTGTATTCAAGTTGCAAGTAAATTAACGACATGTCAGAGCTAATTGCATTTAGAGCAAGCAATCTCATCGCAAGTTTTCATGTATGAAACCGAATGCGACGCCACCTCATTGTTATACTCAATTTCAATAAATATTAACTTAAGAAGCCAGTTTTCTCATAAATTTCCGTAGTTTATGAATGTAAAAAGAGAACTCACGAAGAGACGCAGAAATTAACATATTGCGTGAATTATTGCCTTCACCCACCTACAGCTAGAAGTTGGTTGACTTGAGAGAACTCAAATAGGTATTAAGCAAACTTTATGAACTCAAGAAAACATTAGTCCTGACACATTTTGGTTGTGATGGTTCGTTTTTCTCATTAGCACTTTGCATTTTGACTTATTTTTAAAACCACCTTTGCAGCATATCATTTATTACACGGTTGTTTTAAATACAGAATGCGATTGATAACACAACAAATGTTTACATTGCGTTACCAAGACTAGAATTGCAACTCTTTGTTAACGTGCGCAATTTATTGAGTGGTCATAATTTTATTGCAGTTTTTGGTATGAGGAACGATTAAATTTATTAGGTCAGACAGGAGAAGTCGTGCGCGGCACTGATGTAAGTTTAATTTTGTAAATGTATGAGGTGATGAAGTGCATTAGCCTAATGTAGCGTGCGAAATAAAGCTCGAACGACGGAAAACGGCTGGAATCGTGGCCACACTGGTGGAGGCACGCTTTGGAGATACCTGCCCGTTTATTTTCACTTCACAGTAGAGATGCCCGCATTTGTTATAAAACTTTATACATTGTTTCTTATAACTAGTAACAAAATAAATGCATGAAAGCATTTTGTCAAGTCAGGAAAGAAAAGATTGTTGCTTTTTTTAAATTAATTAAAAAGTATTTTAACTATTTTATTATACAAAACAACAATTAAATGTATATTTTAAGCGCAGCAGTAATAAATTAAATTCACGTTTGTTTTTAGACTTTAAGCACAGCGAGACATAAAATATTTTTCAACGCCATAACATTTCATTCTTTTTAGATAAATTGAATGCTACCCAATATGTTTAAATCAATATCACATTTCTCATTTATTTCTTTTGTTTTTTTTATCTAGGCTGGCGTCCGCCCATGCAGGGAAAAAGCATTCATGCGAATGAAAAACAGAGATGATGCCAGCTACCGAATTTATATAAATTATGCGTAAGCAACATTAAATTATTTATGTTCGTAATGGAGTAAATAATAGAGCGTTGTTGATGCACGTTTGTGCCAGGTCTGCATCCTTATTTATTTTTGGAGGTTTTGCTTTGTACGTTTTCCTTGTGTTATTAAATGCGTACATTTTCTTCTTGTTGTTTTATCACTGAAGTGAAGAGTCCGGTTGGCGCAAAACGAGCTAATAACATGCCTTGTTAAAGCTCCTAATGCTATTAAGAGCATGACATTGAATTACCGCATCCGCACCCTACGGAAGTTGGAAGAAAACTTAGTTTCATAATGCTCAGATGCTTAAGATCTTTTATACCATAGACTATACAGATATTTAATGCATCATTTATAAAAATTGTATAAAAATATAAAAAAGTGAGTAAAGAATGTTTGTTAACATTTTTATGTATTGAAAAGCATTGAATTAAAATATTTTCTACGCTACTAATTTGGATCATACTTTTGCATAATTAAAATGCTATTTTCTTGTATATATTTTTTAAATTCTATGTTGAATTAAAATTAAAACTAAATATTATCCAGAATCTCTTCTTTTTTTTTGTAAAACTCGTTCTACTGTAGAATTTTTCTAGCTTTTCATTACAAGTAAATCTTTTGAAAGCTAACATATACAAAGTAGTTTTATTTTCCGCCGTGCTTTAAGCAATTAGGATTTTTCTTTGAAGATTGTTCAGATAGAAAATTTTTATCATTTTACAACTACAGCAAAATATTGAAATTGCTACTCAGTTGAATCACGAAAATTATACCTGAACAAATAGTAACTAAAAATATCAAGTCAATTCAAAAATTTAACACATGAATAAATAATTACAGCATAGAATTTGTAGCGCAGTATTAATTCTATTAACTAAGTCCTACTTTGCAATAAAATTTGTAATTTGAAATTTAGATTGTAGAGTTGCGTATCGTTAAATTTGGTTACGAAGTGTTTAATATTTATTGATTGTGTGTATAAAATGAAACTATAACACATAATTTTAATTTGTAGAACGTTTTTGGTTTATTGATGGCGAAGAAGGCGAAGAACCCAAAATATTTTTATAAATAAAAAGAATATTATGTGTTATAGTTGTTTTATTCGTGTAATAAAATAGATTGACTGATATCAAAATATCAACTTTTTAAACAATTTTCGAATCTAAACTTTCAATACAAAATTTTGGATGGTCATAAAACCTTCTTTAACTTGGCGAGAATAGAGAACAAAATTAAAGACTTAAAATTTCAAATAAAGTTTTATAAAGTAAAATAATCGTATTACTGTATTTTAAAAAATTATTTTTAGAAGAATTGAAATAGGAATCAAAGAAGTTTATTTGCAATTGTTGCAAGATCCAAACAAACTGAGGCAGGATATTGAAACATGATTTACAGCTCGAGATATAAGCAAAAAAGTAGTTTGTATTTATTAGAGCTAAAATTAAGAGATGACAGCTTTTTCGTATTATAGAATAGCATCCAAAAAAGTGGACGGAGGAATTTTATAAAGGCTTTGTGTGTCCGACTAGAAGAAATTGATTTATTTTGTTCTGTACGGAATTTGTTGTTTTAACTTGTAGAAAAAGAGAAACAATAATGGTAGAATACAACCAACGCTAGTCACGCACATTTAAAAACTATTACTACCTAATTAAAACGAAAAAAATTATATATTATTATATATATTTTACACATTCCTTTAATATGCAATAAGTGAATACAAACACAGAAAAATATACAGAAGCTAATGACTAATGATGAAAGCATTCGTTTGCATAATGGTGACATGAAAAAAGGCCTTGCATACAACTTGGAGCCACATATGCAGCATGCACTTTTTTCTTCTTTTATTTTCGTCCTTATCTGTTCATGTTCGTTAGCGAATAAATGCATTTACATGTTCATGTACTGCACGCCCTCACAACTTCTGTTTATATGCGCCATGCGGTCAAATCCAGGAAGGAACTTTTTCCTACCGAGAAAAATATTTAGACAAAAATACCTACTGGTTGCTAACATAAAATGAATTTTTAGAAATACGGAGATTTTGCAAAACCAAGGATACCAAATCGTGAATTTATATTAAATAGATAAAATATCTATAAATTTCAATTTGGTAATTTTTGAGATACCCTTTACGAAAAAACTTGCAACTTACTTATAATAACCAATGTATGCCGCCTCCATTTCATCAAATATTTGAATACATTTTTTCATCATCATTCTCCCGTACTCGTATCCCCGGTGTAGGGCGGTGTGGTTAGTGATGGTGAGTGGAGCGTACTGTTACTCATGCCGAGTACTTGACACCTCCCATCACTGGTCGCTCGGGAGATGCACCGTTTTTGTTTGAGAAGATGCGGACTTCTTAGCACGGATTTTAACAGCATCCCGACGGAGATATTAGCGAGGCTCGAACTCGCAAACTACTGACTACTGACGAACAACTGACAAGTGTGCTGCCGAAGCGGCCACGCAACTTTTAATGAGTGTAATTTGAAATCCCAAGCTTCTAAAGATCACAAATATTTCTATTAAGACCACTTTTAATTTACAACTTTAACAATATTTTCTAAAGTGAGAGAAGTCTGCGTCTTACTTGGCACCTACCAGGTAAACTTACTTTCAATAATTTTCTGTAATCATAAATAATGCATGTACGAAAATCTATCGAATTGAGCTCCGATTAAATGACCTACATATTTATTCTAAAAAAAAAAAAAAAACACTTAATACAAAATTCTTATTTAACTTTCAATCAAAATTAGTTTGGTGCGTGTTTGATAACTACAACTATAGTTTCAAATGTCATTGAAAAAAGGCTTAATTACAATTTGCTCCTTGTAATAGCCAGTATTAATAAATACTTCGTTTATGAATAGAATTTTCAACTGAAGCAATATTGCGTTATGCACAGATTTACCATGACATATTTGGGTTAGGATAATTAAGTTCAGTGCAGATTCTAAATCTTGAAATTCAAAGAAGTTGCGAGATTCGAGGCAGAGAAAGGCAAATTAAGGCTACCGAATGTTTGTTTCGGCAGCATTTAATTGCACGTTGAATTTAAACCCTTTTTAAGACGCCAAGGCGCTGTCTTCAATCCTGTTCCCTCGTTTTCTTTCTCCTTGTCCTCACCATTCACGTTTGGGGAATGGATTTGAAAACAAGATTGTAAGTTAATTAATACATTCTCTAAATGCCTTAATTGCGCAGCAATAAAACTGGAGCATGTCTTGTTTTCTTTTAAGTGAAAAACATGTTTCGCTTGACTTGCAAACCGACTTGATATGCAAAATGTTGCATAGAAAATGCAATGTAAATTTTTTTATTTAAAAATGACATTTTCAAATTATTGAAAATAAAGACATTACATTGTTTTTCTAACATTTCTTTTTGAATCGACTAGAGCATATGGTCTACGTGGTTCACCGCTGTAAATTTTCTGGAAAATATTTTTGAAACTTTTTATTAGGTCACATTTAAGGCATGTGTAGAATAAATATAACCTGTTTCATTAATATCAGTTAATAACGAAGAAGAACGATGATTTATAAAGCAAAAGCGGAAACTAAGTATGTTGCAGACCGCCACAACCATCAGAAAGTGTACTTTAAAGATTATTGACAACAATTTTGATATAAATGATGAATATAAAAACAAATCGCAAGAATTAATGTATTATAATATATGTATGTGTAGCATAAGATATGTCACTTGTCATCAAAAAAAAAAAATTTAATAGAAAAAACACCAAATCACTATCATTAAATATATTCTTTTCTTTTTGCGACAAATCTAAAAGTTATTTAAAAACATACCAAATCCTCCATATTAAAATTATAGAACATATTGCACGTTCAAAACAAACATCAATTATATCTTCAAATCAATAAGATCAAGAGTGACAAATGTCACCTATATCAACAAGTTTATATATTTATATAAAACTGTGATATATATTATGGAATTTGATTCAATGCAAAGTAAATCAAGATGTAATTGTTGTAACAAATCTCATTAATACTTGTACACGGTTCATGCTGCAGCCTCAACCACGTCTTCTTCGTTGCTCTCGCTTCTACTCTTCTCCTCTCCCTTAACCCCTGAACCTGCTTTAGCTTAAATCTACAAACATTGAAACAAACAACATAAATAACAAAGTTTTCTAGTCGCTCTGCTAGCCCCACTTACTCCTACATGCTACAGCATCGGTTGGACATAATTTGCTACTATTTTGCGCAATGGAGGTCAACAATGCCAACTTAAACAATAGTACTAACCCAAATAGAGAACACGTTTTGTTAGATAAATTATTTCAATAATGTTTTTTTACAAATATTTCAAAATCGTACTAGCAACGTATTGCAATAATTTTTTGAAATTCTAATAGGTTTTATTGGATTAGGCAAAAAAATATTATTTGACAATTAACAAGATATAACTTTTAATTCAATAAAAACAATATTTATATAATTAGTTATTGTTTTATGTAAATATGATTCGAACTAATAATATTTTAAGTGAAAAACAATATGTAATTTGGATATTATGTCTTAAACAAAACTTTCCTTTAATCAAATTTAAAAACTAATTTGTCGTTTATTAGATAAATGAATTCCTATTTATACTCGTATATTAGTATTATAATTAGTTGTTTTAATATAATTTGCAATGTAGGAATGCCTTTTGATAAAATCAGTAAGAACGGCACAACTTTCTATGAGAAATGTAATTGTTTAGAAAATAAACTATTATAAGAGTGCCTAGTTCAGGCAGAAGATTACGCGACTTACGTTGCTGCCAACAATAATTTGGCAATTTCCGAAGTCCACTTTTTGTCTTTCCAAAAAAATATTTGTGGAGTTGTTTTGCACAAACGTGCTTTGGTAAATTTTGCGGCAATTCGACGAAAAGCTTCACATAATGTGTATATCTGACCAGTGAATGTCAGTTCGAAATGTACGAGAACGCATGACTAGCACAAAGGAATCAAATTGAGAGGAAAACCTGGCAAATCGAAGCTTCACTCCAGCGGGAAACCACCAAGGCTTGGACAATAACACATCAGCGTACACAACAACCCTAGCGCCATCAACATCGACGCTTAGTGACTTTAAGCCCACAAACATTTTCATTCGAACATCGGACGCGTTTAGTGAACCATCAATTCTATTGCAAAGCGCTCTTCAAGTTATCGAAAATTTACTTTTCAATTACGTTGCGGGGCTCGCTATAAATGCGAATCCAACTCAGCTTAGCGTTATTAGGGAATAGAAATGAGCGCTAAACAATATGTGTTGGCATCTTAATGAATTATCCTAGTGCCATAATATAATACTAGTTCTACCTAGTCCACTAGTTCACAGTTGACTAATTTTCAATTTGATTCTGGACACATATCAATTGTAACTTTCGATGGAGTTGGCAACTTTATGCACATTGTAAACTCGAATTACCTTAAGCAAACATACGTGATACAAACAACGTCTTTGTGAGCCAATAATGCGAGCATTGCTTGCGAGTATGTTAAGCAAGACTTGTTTGTGAGCTTATACTAACTCTTTCTATGTGGTGCATTTGATTATATTAATTTAATTTATTGCAGGAAGCATTAGTAATTACTAGATGCGATAACGATTTGGTGTTATTCAGCTGTCATTCAGGAGCGTTGAAACCAGAGCTTAAGGAGCTTTTTTCGGTCAATTTTAGATAGATCTCTGTCATTCACTTTGAAAGAAGTGGTGAAAGTATTCGATTTTGATGGTAACCCACTAACATAATATTGGAAGACTCACAACCATATAAAAAAACGCGACTTTTAAATTTTATCCCCATTACTAATTTATACCTTTTGTAGGTCTTCATTGACATCTGAATGTCAATATAAACCATTCTGAAAATTAGCAGTTTAACTCAATTTTTTTTACCTCATTCATAAATTATTTTGGGTAATGTTGATTGTAGTTACGAAGTGTTTAAAATTCATTATGTTGATAAAATTTCACTACAACACCTACTTTTATTCAGTTGGTAAAACTGAAGAAAGCAACATGCCGAAAACGTTTTAACAAGTGACTCAAAGTAAGTCTTACAGTGAAATTTTATCGACATAATAAATTATTTTTATTTATTTTTATTTATTCAATGCTCTAAGCATTTTTGGTGTGGTCCGTAATATATGACACAAAGAAGTGGTCTGTGTTCAATGTTACCATTTGGTTTAGTGTCCTCTGATTTGTGAATAAAGGAACAGTCGTGCATATGTAATTACAGGTTATGAAATGACAATCTTGATAAATGACTGAACTGTACTTAATTATAGTCCTCTAAATACGTGATACACATGTATAGATTTGTAGTATATTCTGCTTTATTGCGTAAACAGAAAATTGTATTAGAAATGAATAGGCAGACTGATATTGAAGGAACTTACTTGGGACGTGGTGAGAGTGGTAAAATAAGCTCATATTTCAAACATTAATTTGTTTAAAACACCGTAAAAGTTTTTGTCTTTGAGAAATCTAGTAAATAACGATAAATTTCAGAATAACGCTAGTGCTACCATTTTTTCAAGTCGTCATGAATCGTCATTCCGCATCCTCTATACATTCAAATAATGTGCTCGTAAATATATCACTACAAAAGATGAGAGCAAGCAGGCGTATTGGCACAGCGGTGAAAACGAGCAGCTGGAAAAACGTCTTACGCGAAATTTCCCGCATTGCGTGAGCTGCTCTGAAGGGGTGAGATAGGAAGAACTCCCAAAAGTCTCTCGAATACAGTTTGTTAGTTACGAGTTGACTGAAGTTGTCAGGCAAAAGCATACAATACATTCTGCGGTATTCCACAACCCATCATCGTATGCCTACTCAGTACGCGCTTTTCTTCTTCCTGCTGTTTCGTTCCACTCCACTGCTTTTAGTTTCGGCATTCTTTTCACACGTCTTTTATTTATTTACATATTATATTGGCAAACAGAACGCGTGTTTGATGTACCTATCAAGAGTTTTTTGCAGAATCTTTACACGTGCTGTGCCACTTCACCATTTCCCGGATGCGAAGAAGAGGAGGTATGAACGACCCACATACCTTTTTGCTTCGTTCGCAGATTGTCTAATGTACAATTACCGTCAAGTTAATTAACTTAAATTACGGAGATTTTCAAGTTAAATTATGCGTACCAGGGTGTGAAAGACTTTTTCTTAATTTACTTTACCGTCTTTCGGCAATTAAAAACGTCTACCGAGTAAGACTTGCTTTTGTGTCATATCTTACGCTTTCATGGAAATGAAATCAATTAAATTTATCAATTATATGTTAGTTGCACAATATTCTACATAAACAATTATGCAGATATTATTTCAGTTAATAAATACCCGAAATGTATTCTAGAGTAGCACTAGCTCGGCTTTAATTACACCGAATGTTTAATTAAAAATGGATTGAAATTAAATTACAACACGATTTAACAATTAATTATGGTTTTATCCTGCAATAAAACTTAAATTTATGATTGATACAATACCACTATAACAGTTAAATATAATATTATATTACAGAACTTTAGAGCTTGGTTTTTTGACCGGGTTATCACTAATATTATGACTTTATTTATTAATTTCAATTAACAAAGTGAAATTCTAAGTGAGTTCACTTGACTGAAATCTTCATTATTCATATTTGCATAGTTAATGTTTTGCAAGATTGGCAGCTAATTTAACTGCAAGATTTATGAGATTTATGCAGTCGCTATATTTATTATAACATTTAATAAATATGACAAACTACGATCAAAATTTAGAATAGGAATTTTGCATGTGTTCAGATAAATAACTGCGCACTCTTCATGAATTTTAAGTGATTTGGAATAACTGGGGGCGGTAACAGTAAAATATAAAAATCAACAAAATTTTTAAATAAATTAGATAGCTAGAAATGAAAAAAAATGAACGTAATTTTTGGTTATGTTCTTAAGTTTCTTTTTTCGTTCACTTCATCAATCACTGATACTTGCCGGACAGAAAGAAACGTATTTATCGCGAGAAAAGTTTGAAGACAAACGTGCTTCAGATGAACGTATTTTCCTCTAGCAAAATGTCCAATCGCAACAAGTTGGAAAGAGACATATGACCATATGTCAACAATGCTTGGTCAAGTATTATAGTTTCTTAGATGCTTCTTTTGATGAATAGCTTTGATATTATCGTATGAAAATATTTACAATGCCATGTTGTTTTCTAGATAAAACGAAGAACAATAAACATTATGCTGTTATAATATTAAGAAATAATATTTAATACCAAACGATTGTAATTGATTTGTAAGTTTCCTAACTTTTGATTGAGATTAACTGCCTCGTAAAGGGGTATTTTAAAAGTGCCTTTGAGCAAACTAATATTTTGTTTGCAAATATCATCATCATAATATTCAACTTTGTACATTTTCCCAGCTTAACTTTATGTCCTCTGTGATCCTCAACGGACCTCGCAAAACATAATATCCTTCAATATGCTATAAGTTTAGGTTCTGAAAAAATGCACATTTTTAGTTTTGGAAGAGCGCGTTTTCATCTGAGACACGAGTTTGATATACATTTTCAGTAAATGATTGATTTCTCTTCCGTGTGCCGTCACAGCACAAATCTCTTATTGATGATAAACTCATTGCTTTTCAAGTTCTATTCTTTATTTCGCATTTTCAAAAGCATCAATAATTTGTGTAATATCTGCTTCACATGCTGCACAAGCGACAATTCATGTTTACGACAAATCCCCATCGTTCGCAAATTGAAGCGTGTTTGGCTCAAATAGAGACACGGAAAATTAAACCATCCGTCAAGTGAACTCAACGCGCCGTATGGAAAAACTGAAATTTTGCTGTCACTGGCATTCGTCGCTGGAAAATGATATTTCTGATGCTTTGCTCTACTTCATACACGGATTGCTTGGACTAGCAGAATATCTTTATTCCTTTATCTTTGCGCTCGCAGCATTCGTGCTATCCAAACGCCCAGAGCTTTTAAATAAAACATTAGTTTCCACTAGTAGAAAAATACGCAGCTTGTGATCTTACAATGCAATATTCAATTATTTGTCAAGAACTAGAAAAAGATTACTCACAAATCATAGAGACAATGACCTCCTAGTGTCTTTGACGGTGCACGCGGTGAGTTGATGCCCATAACGCGCGGTAAAACACTTAAATAACTTTTACAATAACTGTTTGTTGTGCAATAGCAACGTTTATTACACATTCGTGCAACTAACGGCGTTATTTATGGTTTGGACATTCTGTGCATTCTTGCAGCGAGCAAAGCGAGGGCACTACTGGTACACTCTCGCCAAGAGCAGGGAGCGAGGGCGGCGCGGCTGTCCTCGGTCTTGTTGAACGTTTATATTCCTATAAATATTCGAACTGAGCGAACAGGAAGGTCAGTTTTTATTATAACTCAGTGATACTATCCGAAGTAGGTATATTTTATGTTATTAGATTTTTTTTTATTTTAAAAAATCACTACACTGAGACGGAAAGAAAAGGAACGTGAATATATTTCAGGATAATTTGGCTAGCTAGTTTAAGCTAGCTCGGAAATAAGATTTGCTAAAACTTACATGAAGTTAGTCTTTGAAAACTGTTGTAACTTTATTTAAATCTGCTGGAAATATATCGAGCTTTTAATGTTGCCTAAATTTAAAATTAATATGAAGTTGTTAATAGTAGAATATTAAAAAATCATCTATGTTGCATGCCATAAAAATGAATTTTTAATATTCTAATTCTATAGAACGTAAAATTAAAGTGAATAATAAGGTAAAATGTAAAATATTAAATTTGGAATTTTAAGATTTGAAAATTTATTTAATTAATACTATATAATAGCGCTTGTAAGGGATTATTTGTAATCGTTGCAGGTGCAAAACTAATTTAAGTAGAATAATAATGTTTACATACAGCTAGACAATAGGAAAAGATCCAATAATAAAAGATAAACAACGTAAGATACAACTGTGTGTGCTAATTTTATTTCTGTATCTATAAACATTATTTATTCATTAGTATTTATTATTTTACTAGAAGAATTAATATTCAATTTTGTTGGAATGTTCCACATATACAAGATAGAAACCAGGCATAATTCTTTTGAAATTTATATTCTAATAATTATTTTAAGCTCAAACAAAACTCAAAATAAAAAGTTAAAAATATATTTAGTACGATTGCATTTAATAAACAGTACCAAATTCAAAAAATACACAAAATTATTTAAGCAAATTTATTGGTAGCTGCTAGTTCTATATATAAGATCTACTCCCAATCCTATACTTATATACGATCAGAAACAATACTATCATTATGCCTCAGCTACCGTATTCAGCAAACTTGCACTCCTGCGACTATTTCCTTTTCCCAAAATTGAAAAAACCTATGAAAAGACGAAGATTTGCGACGATTAAGGAGATTACGGCTGCATCGTTGGAAGAGCGCAAAGCAATACACAAAGTGCATTTCAGAAATGTTTTGACAACTGAAAAAAGCTCTAGCACAAGTGCATTGAAGCAGAGAAAGATTATTTTAAAAAGCATTAGATAATTTTGAACAAATAAATAAATATTTTCAAATAAAAATAAAAAATAAACACTTTATTCTTCAATCACATCTCGTATTGTTATTGAATAAATGTTGTATCAAAGTACGTAGATTCAGCGGGATTAGAAGTGGGTCCATGTTTTCAAAATAAGCTGTCAACTACATTTTGGTTCAATATTCATATAAACAAAGTAACCTAACCTATATTTTGGAGAATGAATAGTATGCAACGTGACTATAAACTGCTTTATACAGACAATTGCAATTACAAGGCTTTGTAATTTAATATTATCCTTTGGTCCAACTTAGCCTTGCAGATTGTAAACTTACTGGTAGTGTATCGGTTAGTGTATACAGTATATAGTGAACAATAATTACACTGTGGAACAGCAAATTTCCGATTAAGATGACATTAACTGCATTCGATCAATCACAATTGTCTAAGAAAACGGGTTTTTTAAATTTTTGATTCGTTGATGGGTTTTTTTTTTAATTTCGATTTTAGTGTTTTGCCGAATTTTGGTTGCAATTTGATATATTGTCCAATAACGTCCGTAATTATTGTTAGATCATTTAGCTGTTTTCAATAACAATTCGTAAATAAATACCAAAGAAATGTGTGAAAACGTGATTTGTTTATCTTTAATAGTTTCGAAGTTATAAGTTCTCAAAGTGAGAATTTGTGAAAAAGTGCAGACGTTGATTTGGACGCATATTCCAAACAAATATACATTTGGAATGAAATGAAAGTATGTTCACTAGATTAAGTATGAGTTGCTTGACGGATTTAATTTTGGTGATAGAATTTTTTTAGTAAAAAAGTTGAAACTCGATTTTTAGTCATTTTTGCGACTTATCATATGTGTGTGTATCAGAAAATATATTTGTAACACCACTATCAAGTTCAAAAGAATAGTCCGATACTCAATTTAAATTGAAAGACAATGATCTCAAGTAAGTTCTCAATCATACCAATATTTCAAAGATAGATCTGTAAAATGCACACAAAAGAAAATAATAAAGTGTGTTGTAAACTAAAAAAGCAGTTATAATAGATTTAATACGCAAATTGCGGTTAAATTTGTATAAACAAAACAAAATTGTATTGTATTAAAATATTATATAAAAAATGCAACAGTTTTATCAATTCACTTTCTTCCCAATTTAGTATAAACTTGAACTTGGTAAACACAACAATCAAATATATTCTAAGCCACACCGTTTTTAAATTCGCATTAAACGAGATTTCCTTGAAAATCTCTATCCTTCTAGCTGAGTCCTACACTCTACTCTCCAGTCTTGAAAGCAAGCACATCGCGTGTGTTGGATTTTGCTCTCAAATAAAATCCGCATGGATTTTCCGGCGTATCCACAAAAACAAATATATTCTACACACAAAAGAACAAGATGATGCACTAAGCACAGTTATGAGCACGCACCCGGTGCGCTTGTATTATTATAGTGGCCACGTTTTAGTAGAGCA
The DNA here is from genome assembly GCA_027575565.1 of Diploeciton nevermanni. NCBI lineage: Eukaryota > Metazoa > Arthropoda > Insecta > Coleoptera > Staphylinidae > Diploeciton > Diploeciton nevermanni. The sequence goes on from JAODIE010020876.1 coordinate 30,924, forward strand.
CAGAAACAGAATATAAATTATTTTACTCAAACGCAACGCGTGCGCGTTTTTTGTAATAAATAAATGAATTATCGGCGCTGGATTTTGCTTGGGTTCATTTTTGCCAACGACGTAAAAGGAAGAGATTAGAATCACACATGAAAACAAAAGAAAAACCTGTGATGGTGCTTGTGAGCTGGAACGCAAACTCTGCCAAACACAGACAAACATCAGCGGCTTGTGTTTTACCGAAGCGGGAAAAAAAAACTTACGTCGGATATTTCCTTGAGGCCACTATTGTGGCCCAAACGAAATTACTTTCTGTTTACCTTCTTTCTGTTCTCATCACGCAAACTTTACGTTGCACTTATAAGCGACGCCATTCGTTTCGGCGTCCAATCCAATAAATTCATTAAATTCTCAATGCGACGTGCACTGCCGACCCAATTTAATTAAATGGCGTAATTTACACCGCTGGCAATTATTAACAGTTACTATATCCTAGCCTTCTTGAATTCAATATCTGTACCAACATTCCTAGACTCTGCTATTGTTTGAAGCCAAGTAAACTATCAAAGATTTAAAACTAGAAAGTTCCTAATTGTACGTTACCTTTTGCACTACTTGAAATTAGCAATGATACAATTAGCTTTTAAGTATACCATATAAGACAAATAACCGATTAAAATCTCAAGCGGCAATAAAGAAAGCATCGATCACCTGTTGGTAGCAATATCTCTCCACGTTTCGATATTATTTTCTATTAGCATAGGAATGGCTCGTATGTCGATCGGAAGTGCAGTGCATGTACCAATATGCGATCAATTTATTACACGCAATTTCACACGCACACCGGATGCGAGGGTGGCTAGAGCAGCAGCGCACAGCTTTTCAGTATTCTGCACAGCGACAATGTTAATATAGGGCGGTTGACTTTATCGCCGTTCGAATCTGCGGCGTGGAACTTAACAATTCCTGCCAGACTCGAACTTAATTTCACATAATAACTTCCTTCACTTATGAACTCGGCATTTGCATATGTCAAATATGTACCAGGAACGTGCCAAATAGTTGCCGAATTTTCGATGTTCAAATTCATTTACGCAAAATTACGGGCGAGCGTATCATCTAAGTAATCAAATTTAACATTGATTTTCTAAGATACGTGTGAAGAGATCAATAGTAGTTATTGACTGCTTAGTTGTTATTTTGTTATTCTTGAAGCGTACTGCAATCATGCCGGCCGGATACCAACACCGTACCTGACCTTCATTCCATTACACTCCATCAACTATTAGCAGTTATTGAGACTAAATTCTGTGAGCATACATATTTTGAATATACCTCCACCAGGATTTGAACCCGTGTCTCCAGAATATGTACCTTGCTGTCACTGCTACAGTCAGAGGACTTACCGACTATGCTACTAAATCACTAAAAACAATATACCAAAGCAAATTTTCATGATTTCTTTTGCTTAAAATATTTTGATCAAATTAGACAAATTTTAATTATTGATGATTAAACATTATTAGAACATTTGATGAAATATATATCTTATTTTAGTTTCATTATTATTTTATTTATAAACAACTATGGAGTAAGAATGGAGTTAAGTATGTTAAGTATGGCGCTTGCTTCTCACCCGTGGGGCGGGGCACTTTAAAAGGCTGATCCCCCTAGTAAAGGATCCAAAATCCAATAATAATTGGGTGGCGGTAATCCGCAGAATTGGAAAAGCCCTAATAATAATAATAAATAACTATATTTTTATAACAAATTACCACAGTTTGGCCTCCATTACGTACAACTCAACAATAAATATTAAACTTCAACGTAACCAAACCTAATCCATTTCATGTAAATTTACTGTACAATAGAACTGATATAAAATTAGCTTTTGATAAATGAATTATAATAATTATCACCGCTTTCCACTAAAAGACAAATTTACTAAACCATAAAATTAGTATAGATAACAAATTAAACTCATTATACAAAGCCTTGTAATATTAATTTCTTGACTTTGCATGTGTTTTCCAAAAATATCATATAAATAAAGTTGGTTCTTCACGTAATGTTCATTTGTCGTAGCGCATCCAAAATAACAGAAGATGTTAACAAAGAACTGCATTGTTAAATGAACTTCATTCCACCCGCTTTGATGCGCGTGGGTCAAAATTGCGCTTCTCGTTTGTTACGATAGTGTAATGATAATAAAACAAGGGAAACATTAATAACGTGCGCCGTTGCACAAATGCTTACCTTCCACCATGAAATGACGGCGGGCGGTCGGGAGCCCTTGCATTTGCATGTAATATCCGTCCGGCGACTGGCACTTAGCGCTTGATTGTCCCCTTGGAGGCGGGCCTCCAACGGTCGTAGGTACATGTCAACGGCCACGCGTACCACTAGCGGCGGTTGCAGTCGGCTGTTGCTCACCTCGCAGCTATACACTGCTAGTAGATGGGTGCGTGTCAGTTTGTTGATCTTGAGCACGTTCTGTGACTTTTTCCGTTCTGTGAAGTACTGAGTCTCGTCGGAAATCTGCTCGCCATCGCGCCACCATGAAACGCGCGGGGGTGGCTTACCTGCAAAATGCCCATACATTACTGCGATGACTTAAATAATTTCCCACCAGAGACTTAGGGCGCTCTTTATATAGTAATTTCAAATACAATGAGACCCAATGTTTTCAGTGAAAATATTACTGTCTCGAGGATACTTTCCGAATGAAAAACCTAATTACACGCTGCTTAGGATTGCAGGTATGATGGATACATTTTGGCGTTGAGAGCGTGTGCACATATAATAACTAGGCACGGGTAATTTATTTTGCCCGGATTTATCGCTGCCTGCGTGCCTTTTATGGTTCTATAAATGCATTTCGCTTGTTAAGTTGCGCAGAAAATAGAAATTTACGTTGTTCATCTACCTTTTGACTCTGAGTTAATTGTATAATTAGAAAGGCACAAAAAGCTTTAAAGCAAGGTTTTGCTGCAGAAAACATATTTTAAAATTGTTTTTTTTTATCAATTTTATCACTTTTTAGAATGCGATAAAAAATTTAACTAGCCATTTACCATTGTCAAAATTTGCTTTGCTTTGGCAGTCAAAATAAATTACAAATACTCAACAACGTTTACTTTATCAATATTCCCCAGGTGTTCTCACGCACCTCGAAATTAATTGAAAAATTTGCTGTGTACGTCATGCTTCTTTCGCGGGTAAATATTTATGCAAAATTTTCTTTATAATATCTGTAAACAAACTCGAGAGAAAATGGAGTATTCCTTCCCTGCTTCATCTAAACTTGTCATCTAAGAAAAATATCACGCTTCTACGGTAACTCGCCTAATGCATGTCGTAGCAAACAAATCTCGCAGATGTTGTATGGTATTTACAGGAAAACATTTTCATTGCAATTTCTAGTAAACATGATTTTTGTTAAATTTATAATAAAGCAAAAAGTTTTCTTTGTATATAAAAATTACTAATATTTGGCACGTTTTACTAAGCTATTAGCAGTAAAGTAAAATGAGATATTTATATTTCTAAAACAAATTATAAAAAACAGATTTGTCGATATAACAAATTATTTGTATCACTTACAGCTCTAATAAGCATTCAAGCGATATTAATACAATTATTAAAGGTATAGCAGTTCAAATTAAGTTCAAATAAACTTGAATCAAAACCAAATTGACAGTTATTAAATTCAGGTGATTATAAAATAAAATCAAATTGTTATTTACATGATCTACAGAATTTATTATTAATATTTTTTCTCCTTATTATTCGCTTATTTCTGTTATATGCCAACATGATTTTGATTCGAATCATTTTAACCTGAAAAGGTATAAAACATACTTTTAAACTTCACTTTATTAAATCTTAATATAAATAAACGTATGAGCCAAAAAATATTTGTTGTATGCAGTTTTAGGAGTTTCTTGTTATTTGAGAGAGAAGAAAGCTCATTGTGCGGCACGCATAGGGACGCACTCTAGGCAGAAATTGTCGAATTTGGAAACGAGAATAAACATCCTATATTCTATGCGGAAATACACAAAAAATATTTATGGATCCTAGTTGTGGCACATCGTAGGGCAAATCCTCCGGTGCGGATTGGAAACACTTGCCGTTTTATTTATTTGCCTCACAATGGCTGTGACTGTAAAATATATCGGAGAAGGTGGACGCCGGAGATAGGTGAGATATAAAATTTCAGTTGATCTGTTCGGACCTTAGACCCGATCATAACCGTCAACATGTAGATATAAAGAAAAGATCGGCAAGCTTTTACGACTACTCTCAATGTTTCAAAAGATCGCATAAACTAAGAACACAACACAATAATATACAAAGTGATGCACAAAGTTTAAACGTTGCTGTATTCCATGTTTGCCTACGTTTATTTGGTGGAAATGCAAGTATGGATAATGCAAAGTGAGCATAAATTAACTCAGACTACAACTTTAAACACAAAGAATTTAATCTTGTTTTAGGCTAAATACGACGTTCTAGAACTTCTGCGTCACATGTAACTCATTAACAAACAAGTTTAGCCTATAATATCAGAACTAGCGCTGCAGGAACTTTAAATAAACTTTGCACATAATGCTAAGTAGCATTTACAGAAGGCGCGCATTCTGCGCATTCTATGTGACTGCTGAATGTCAGAATGTCAGTGAGTTGTTGCTCTGCGCGTGTTTTGATATCATTACGATTATCATTCACGTGGATCAAATCGAATAATCTAATTATTTGAAATGCAAACTGTGAGCTGTATCGCTAAGTGTGAAGTTGGAAAGCGATGTCGTCAAAGGCGCGCTCGAGTTAGGCAAAACTTCATCATTCAACTGTACAGCAGGGTCATGGGCGCTTTCTGCGTAATTAATTTCAGTAGTTTGTTGCACTTGAATATGCAAACGGCAACAAATATACAATTGTGATTGTTGTTAAAGGCACCCAGTGTAAGTTATTTGCCACGTCATGTTAGTCTAAACCCGACGAGTTAAATAAATTAACTTTAGACATTTAACAAATAATTTAACTTATTTAAATTATAATCATATTTATAACTCGGAAGTTTCCTTGTGTTGCAAAGTTTAAAACTTGTTGTACAATGAGAATTGTGTACAATTACACTTCTTCGCATGCACTTGTGTCCGGAATACGCCAAGGTTTCGCGCTAATAAGTAACATTGCTGCAAGATTTAAGTCAACATAAACAATGTATTTAAGTACAAGTAGAACTACGTGTTGAAGTGCAGCGAGAAGTATACAATTCAGTAAAAATTTTTATTTTCCGTTTTATTTAAGTCAAGCCGTTTTTATTCGCTATAAGTAGCGATTTTAATAACATTTTTTGAGAATTCTCCTGAATCAGTTAAATATAAATTAATCAATTGAAATGAGACATAATGAGCTAACAACAAAACTGATCATCAATCATCCTAACCTTTTAACATCTATTGAAGAGTTCTCCAGAAAGATCCCACCCAATTTCTACACTTCCTTAAGAACCGCTAATTTCACACATTCGAAAACTTCTAGCCGATTGAAAGAAACCATATTATTATAAGTATTATTGTTTTCATTTTATTTTCTTTCTATTTTCTAAGGAAAGATTTCATTAATTACTGTTTATCTATGACTGAAAGACCGTTGGTCGATGGCCTTGTATTGCGCGATTGTATATGTACAAAATATATTATTATTATTATTATTAATCCATTATGTGCTCTTATACCTAAGTTTACTTTGAATGCTCAATAATTGATATAAGTGAATTTCTTCAAAATTTAAGATTGATAGCTGTTAATACTAATTGACTTGTTGCACTTAAATATATATGTATATATCGTTTTATATTGACTTACTTTGAAGGTTATACAATAAACATGAGACTAGAATATAAGAGACTGGATGTTTGCGCTACGTGTGTTGCCTTTATCGAAAAAAATCATTTTATCGGTGAGTGCCACAGGTTAAAAACGAAATTATTAAAAAAAGAAACCCAAAATTTACATTTATACATTAAATTTAATGCTTTTATTGAAGTACTAAAGTAGTGAAGAAGTTTATTTTGAATCATTAGAGAAGCCAAACTAATTTTGATAAAATATTAAAACTCTTTAACTTTCTTACCTTAAAAAAGCAAAATAAGAAGATAAACATTTTGTCTTTTTAAAAATTTACTTAACAGTGATAACAGTGAATAAGTGATAACTTGTTAATCTACTTTTGTCGCAGCATCCACTTGAATAGAGTAATATGTAGATATTTTTTAATGTGTTTATTATGAGACAAAAGCGAACAATAAATATTGAAATTTTTTACTCACAACGAAATCAAATTTCTTGTGATGCGATATTGAATGAACATCTGTCGGTTGCAATGGAAATAAAGAAAATAAAGCGCTTCGTTTACGAGATTTTGATCTAGTTGATTATATTTTAGTGTATTATACATAATAACTCCACCCATTCGAAACAATATAAATTAGTATATTTTGAATTTACATTCTACCTTAACAAGACCTCATTAATTTTAAAACAACACAATATCATATTCAATAAAATTATAAAAATAGAAACAGAAAATAGACACAATACATTTAAATCAACAACCAAAATATTTATAATCTAGCAAACAATATAAAGTACCTAACTTTCACCATTCATAAAGTAATCAAAGTCTTCCGAAAATTAAACCATAAAATAACATACCAAGCAAGTAACAAAATATTCCAACAAACTAACAACCCTCTAACAATGTTTAGGTTTACTTTCATAAATTCCGAGCAATCTATTGTGAGAGTTGCGTTGAGAGTGTTTTGCCTTGGACTAAGACATTTTTATTACACAAAAATGTTTAGAATAAAAACTTATTTTTAGTTAAAAGAATAGAACAAAAAATGTTTAGAGACTTAGAAAAAGTTTGTAAAAACATATGAGTTTATCTAATATCTTCCAAGTGTAACTATTCAACATGGCGTTCAAACACGACATGAGAGAAGAAGAAGAAGAAGAAGAATTTGAATGTGTTTTTTCGTATGCCCAATGTCTACCTTGATAATTGACAATTATGAGCTAGTGTGTCGACTGATAAAGAGATACATTCAACTCCTGTTGTAAAGAACACATGCGCGTTCTAAAACATCCTCAAACATATTATTTCCTATTATTATTCTTATTATTGCAAACTTTTACATGCAGGCAATAACTTCAACATGACAATATTAAAATCAGACAATACACACTTAGCCATAAAATAAAATAGCCAAATCTATATGTTTATAGACTAAAAATGCAAAATTCTATAAAAAACACTCTGAGTCAAACCACTACGACTAATAACATAATTCTTTAATTCTTACAATACTTATTCTTAATAAAAACTTTTACTGAGAAAGCCAATAATATTATGTAAATAAATACTTAGAAAATTTATATTATGACAATAATTCTATTCTACACAGCAAAAAACTATGTTCAGTTTTTACTACCTGAATCAAGTGATAAACCAATTAATTAGAATTTGGTTGACAAGTTTTCAGAACGTACTTGAGACTAATAGGTAAAGTTGTTGCAATTTAATATTGACTACCTTCACTAAAGTATAACAAAAAGGTGAACGCACGCAATCCTGGAAGGACGTGGCTCGGCCATATTCGTAAGTATGCACTTTTTGCAGTGGCTTGTCTGAATTTATACGTTAAAAAGCTTCGTGCAATATATAATTTACCGATTAGAAAAGTTTACAAGTTTTCATTAACGATTGCGTTTAAAAAGTAGTTACTTGGAAGGAAGTTGTTACCGACCATCAAAAAGTTAAAGTGTACCATCAAATCAAATTCTCACTGCTTAAATAGAGTCAGAAAATCATGTAATAACTTAAAGTGACTCATTATAAGTAAGTATAAAAAAGGATATCTAATGTGTATAGTTGATAGTGTTTACACTTACTATTATTTATTTAGAGAATACGTCTTCAGTTGCTCTCCTCCTTCAGTTTGATTTATGTTTGTATTTTGTTTGTTTAGCTTTTTGTTAGTCATTGGAAAGATTTGAATGGGAGTGGACGGTTGCTTCCTTTAGCAGGGGTAGGTAGTTTGAGAATTAAAGAATTATAGCATTAGTTTGAGAATTGTTTGAAACTGTAACTTGGTATATTGAAATGTTTTCGATATTTTCTTTGACGTCTAAATGTTATTAGATAGATGATGATGATGATGATGATGATGATTAGATAGATGTTATTAAGCGCTTGTGAATGTTTAATTAGGTGGTTTAAAAACGTAATTTTAGTTGTAAATAAATATTTTACAATTGATTCAAAATGGCACCTAATTTTTAGCTTTAATACTGGTAATAACTTTTACAATTTTCAAAAATTAATAGAACTTATAATAATTGAAGACAATATGCAGCTTACAAAAGAATTGAGCCAATATTAGAATTATATGGAACAGTTTTATATGAAGCAATGTGTCATCACGATCAAGTTTTTATCGTGCCTAGCCAACATAAAACCGTGTGGTCAAAAACAGCATTGGTAAAAAAGGAAGGGCATTCATAAATCTGCACCTAACGACGGATTTTACGTTCAACAATAAAAGAATAGCACTATAGTAATGGCGACAAGCTGCCGTATATTGGAATAAAGCCGGAAAATCGATTAAACCGCGATTAGTCAACGCGTCCTCGGAGAGACGCACGTTGCACGAGAGAGCAAGAGTGGATGCTTAATGGTGATGATAAATTACCTGATGATGCAGAACAAGTCAACGTTAAACTGGCACCCTCCGCATACGCTGAGGTTATGCCATTCTTAATGGAGCCGTGATCGTCGCTGACTTGGATTCCTTGAGGCGGTACTGAAACAGAAAAGCGTACTGATTTTGAAATAATCACATACGATCGTGACATATCAACAACTGTCATCGTCAAGATTAAGACATGATAATTTATTGGCAGGCTTACAATTATAATAAAGAATAATGTTTCTCACATGTGGAGTTCAGTAAGTATTTTAGATGATGAAATCTAACCAAACCTGTGTTCATTTTATAACTTTCTCAACCATTTATTCTGTTCAACTATTTTGAATGGCTTGTTCATGTGAACATAAAGCATTGAAAGATGAAAACAATGCTCTTGGCTGATTCTATGATGCAATTTCTTTGTTGGAGATCTAAGAATGGCGCGTTTCATTAATAATGCACAACCGGCATAAACAAACGTATTTTTGAAAACAATTTTTTGTTTGCATGTGCAAAGCTCATGAGCTTGCTCTTCAGATAAAGAAAGTAGAGATGTTGGCGTGTGTATATAAAAGGTCTACGCATTTCACTGGGCAGGAAGATGATTGTTGGCTCACTTTCATAAAACTTTATAGATAATTGTCAACATTTTATATTTTTGACTATTTATGCCGGATTTATCAATATAAGCTAATATAATCTAATAATAAACAGAAAAAAATAAAACATTTTGCTCCCAAATCGATATTATCCTAAATAATTCATAAAAAGCTTGTTAAATTGCTCTCAAACGTGGTCATATTTCATATCATAAAAAAGGTCTTCTGGGATAGATGACACTCAAACTGAGATAGTACTACTTCCAAAGTTATAACAATTTTCTATCAACACAATTTTTTACCGCTCATGGCCTGTTAAATATTGCACACTTTTAATTTATATACGGTAGATGTAAATAAATATATCGTCGTGCATCATGCTTACCTTAAAAAAAAATGCCTCCGTTTTCAATACGAAATATAGCCCGCAAGTGTTTAGTAAATTAAATTTTGCTACATTCTCTTTGAATCAAAGAGAATTCATGCATCAATGATCAAAGCTTATTGCCGAATATCAAAAACAGAGATACAGAAAAGACCACCTAGCAAGTATACTTATTATTTATGTAAAAAAATTTGATTAAACGAAGATTTAAAATTTACAGGTGATTGGAATACCTATTAAGCCCAAAATCAATTATTGCACTGATTAGATTTATGTAGCAGTCAAAATTTTTTGTCAACTCTGGAAATAAAAATCAATCAATCAGTATTAAAAAATTACCAGCTCTAGCATAGCGTTTTGTTCAGTTTTTAAACGTCACACATGTCAGCATGTTTCATTTTTATCACAACAATCTCTCCTAAAGCTTTAAATTGCCCCGTCCACTAATTACTTAATAACTCATTTTCCGCATGGTGAATATTTGAGTTAGCCAATCCTGATTTAGCTCTCAGTTATTACAATGTTGCAAAAACTTTCGCGTGTATAACTTTATATAATATTTTCAGACTACAAATAGGACACATTTTAACACTTTGCTGTCATATTACGTTTTTAGGTTCAAGTATGCAGATATATGTAAATGCCGTGTAGTTCCGGCTTGTTTGATATTAAAACGGTCGAATTGCTTCAGTTCCCTGCAAAGTTTTCTAATCTGTCATAATTCATGCGTTCATGCATATTTAAATGACGCGCGCATGTAAAACTCTGCCGAAGAATGCCGCACAGTGCAGTAAGTAAGCACAGCGCGTCTTGACATAAACTTGGCTTCTTGAAAATTTTATTACACAAACGCTCTGCTGTATGCGCTTCTCGTAGACAATAGAGGCGCCATAGTATTACCTGCAATATCTTAATATTGAAATTACTTTTATGGCTAGAATAAAAATCAGCAGCAAAGTAAAGTTTTGGCGCAAACATTTTTAGCTAAGATGGACATTTTATTAATTTATCACAATGAATAGAATTTATTACAACATATTTTGCGTTGTTAAAGTATATTTATCGCAATAAATTATTATAGTAACTAATAGTTTAGGAAGTATCGGTAGTGATTAAAACATGAAACTCAAACTGAAAAAGATGCTGCGTTGTCCTTTGGTGACCATTGTTGGAAATCACGCTTTAACAGACAACAACAAAATTATTTATTATGACTTAATTTAGTCTATTAGATAATTTATCATTTACTTACTTGTACTTGTAAAATAAGAATTGAAAAGATAAAATCTTATTATTAACATTTTGCGTTCAGTTTACTCAAATAGATTTATTGTTAAGTGTGTTAGATGTGATTCAGTAAGATGACTATGGATGTGTTGCCATGACAACGGGTGGGTTGTTTATCTACAGAGGTGTAGTTATGACAACGGTTGTTTATTGAATTTATTAATAACGAGTGCTCACATTGATGGCACTGGTTGAGTTGTGTTCGATTAGAGCTCGGGAGCGGCAGGGTGGTTTAGACGAGCCTTTTAGAGCTCTTTGGTAGCAACCATTTACTAAATTCTAACAAATGTGAGTTATATATATATATTTTAGAGCGTACTGCAACCATGTCGGACACCGACACCGTACTTTGCCTCCTCTACTTCACTATACTGCATCAACTAGCAGGATTATTAGCAGTTATTGGTACTGAATTCTGTGAGAGTATATATTATATTGAATATACCCCCATCAGGATTTGAACCTGTGTCTCTCAAATATGCACCTCGCTGTCACTGCTATAGTCAGACAGACGGCTTACCGACTGTGCTACGGAGCGGGGCGGTTTTATATATTATAGAAAATGTTATAAAAATTTATTCTTATTTTTTAAACATACTTGTTTTGTCATCACAAAATCTTACATCAGGCTAGATAGAATCGAATACTAAAAATCGTCCAGATTTCAAATCTGCACTCAGTTCTTTAACAGTGTATCGTTAATACATTTCGTGTTTTGGGGGTTTATTGTTATTTATAGGATCGCTCGGAAAATATAAATTTTAAAAAATTAGATGTTTTCAGATAAACTATAGACTATTTGTCAAACTTTGTTGTTTCAACATTAACATTAATATTGTTTCTAGACTAATATTTGAATCATTAGCAACATTTAAATGAATGAATTGCGTTTGTACTATTTACGGTACCAATATATTGAATGTGCGTGTCAAGCACAACACAAAGGAAGTCTTGTGAATTTCAATTGACAAAGCATTTTTTTAAATCAATTATATTTGATGTGAGCTCTTTCATATTTCAACTAAAAGAAGTACCCTATAGGCGTTATTTTAATTTATATCTTAAATATTTTATAAACAGCAATTACTGCCTAAAACTCTACGTCAAAACAAAACATTGTATATGCATTCTGTTTTGTGACTTTAAACTTTAAAAACTGTTTCTTTACAATTGAAGTCAAACATCAGAGAAAACTTAATTTTATTTATGACTGTTTTAAACATGTATAATGAACTACCACTTGAAACCCACACTCTTCATTAGTCTATCAGTGCAGACGACATACTGAGACATAAATGTCAACTAGTCAATCATATAGGTTAGCATCCCAAAAAGCACTCAGAGTAAATATTAGTTAAAGATAGTTAATATATTTTGGAAATAGATTATTACTCTTATTTCTAAGAATCTCAACAGTTAGGGATTAGTGTGCCAGATGGCACGCATTTAGATAAACATAGTATGCGTAGCATATAATCTAGGGCAGTAAAGTTTAGAAGACATTAGACAATTCCATTTGTTCCCACAAACCTCCACAGTCTCCAAACACACTCTTGCTATTTATCCTAACCAGAGATAAGTTTAATTTTGTGCATTCTTGTAAAATTAAGTTAGGCTTGGTTTAAAAGAGTAACCCATAACCGACCCTCAGCACAACTCTCAGACAAAAACAGCAAAATTGAGTAAAATATAGACAAAGTAAATACCGATTTGTACCATAATCCAGCAAAATAATTCCAGCGATTTGGCCAATAATACTATTATCCGATTTAGGTGACTTTTTGGTGGACTGTAATGTTAAATGCTCTCGAACTCAATTCTATGCGACATGAAAATGTAAAACATAGTTCAGCAAATTGCTGACCCAGTTTGCTCTAACCACCAATGCGACATGCAAAAAGTAAATCGCGCAAACTAATGCAATCTGAAAAACCGCTGACGTAGTAACATCGGACGTTATGATTATTCCAACATCCAAAGATACCACGTTGCAAATCAACCAATAAAACAATTTATGTGCACGCAAAAACACATTTATTTCTACATGCAAATTTGTTTATAAACTTCATAAAATGCGGTTGTTGATCGTCAACTTTTAAATAATGGTCCGTAGAATTAAACATAAAATAGGTGAGTAAAGGTGTACTATTGATCACGAGTGGTAGTTTGCAACTGTGAATGACGCTTCGTGTCAAGAGCGATTTTCGAAGAGCATCGACAAAAGGAGGTATTAAGGGAGGTCGCTACCGTCTTTAAGTTAAATTATCGACGATTGCCACCAGAGTAAAGCATCTATTCACGCGTATCTAGTTGCGTATCAAGTCGTGAGTGAGGTTATTAATGGTCTAAAAATTCACTGGAGTTTCTAAGTAAATTCCACGTGATCATCAAAAACTCGATTTCAACCCCACTCTCGAAACGTGTCTGGCGTAGAGTCATAAGTTTGCGGAAAGCATTAGAGAGTAATTTGGAAGTATGATTAATTTCACAGCAAACGTGAATGAGCGTGGAGACGACTCCATGCATGTTCATTAAGTCCGGAAAGCAGCGAGGCGCAGCGCGAGCGGTGGTTGTGGCTGAATTGGCGAGTGGGCTAGTATAATTGTTAATTTAAGCCGCTGGTAAGAATCAGTGGGATTGTTAATAATTAATCAACACATGATGCTCACTTACGAAGTGGAAGATTTATGTTGCTTTGGATTACACGTAGTGTAGAGGGTTACAAGTAGTTCATATAAATAAATTTAGAAATTGAATTAAATGTTAATTGGAAGAATTCCTAGTTGAAAAAGTAGTAAATACGATACAATAAGTTTTCAATTAGTAAACGCAATCAGAGGTACTGCCAACACAGATCAAATTTGTAATGAATAATCATGTTCTAACAAACTGACAGTCAATTGCGCTTTTCTAAACACTAGTTTAGCTCTCTTTAGAGAGTATTTTCAGATTAGAAATTAATTTAAAGATTTGACTTAAAAGATTATACTTTTATATTTGATTGTAAAGCTTAAAGTCGTTTGATATTGTTAGCTAATAATTTTGGAATTACATTTTTTAGTGTTTAGTAACTTTATTAAAACAATATAATGCTGGGCATTTAGTTTATTTCAAATGTAATTCGGTTGAATACAAGATCATTTCCAATCCTAAGTTTATTATATCAAAAGCGTGACAGAATAATCATTGCTTTCTAATAAACGTATGCCGACCTAAACAAGTAAGGACCAGAAGTAAAAAATGTATTTCCAGGCATATATTTGTAAATGTCAGGTAAAATCAGTCAACCATCTCAAGTGATTCGCCATTGCAGTTTCGAAAGGCTCGCGGTCATTGTGAAGCTGCGCGCATCCCTAAAATGAAAACATTCATTCACGCGCTCGCATATAAAACATAGGGGTCATTGCCTGTACCAACTACACACACACACACACAGCCGGTTAGAAGGGTTTATTACCAGCAGCAAATTTTGAGAAATTTATACGTTTTCATCACGTCCGTGCGTTTTATCTGACTGCGTTGCTACATTCCGAGTGATGCAACTGGGCGCTGCCATCAAACAGACCTTCAGGGTGTTATAAACGACGATTCGCTGACGGACACAATGACAAATGTGGTCGCAATGTACGTGCTAAAAAAAAAACTATAAATATCAGGTGCAGGTGCATTATATTGCACTCTAATCCACATCTAAATTAAAGCCAGCTGTACATGTTGTGTTTTCTGATGGACTCAATAAATTTACTAAAATGCGTTGAAGCTATTAATAAATTTAAATTATTCTCTGAAATGTAAATAAATACCATAAATATTCATTTTATTTTTTACACTTATGCCTATTTCTCAAATTTACACGAAACAGTAATAAATATTTACCATAATTTAAATAACATGTATCAAAATTGATGAAGCGCCTAACAAAATAAAATAGAATATTAAATAAATATTAATCATTATTTACAAATGCAACCAAAAACCGAAATTAAACCTTTTTTAGTTTATATAATAAATTGCAAAGAAAAATATGTCTAGTTTACATTTAAAGACATTAAGTAGTTATTAATGCTATTATTTATATGGCAGAGTCTTCGGAGAAATATACCAATGACAATTGAAACTTTTATTTATTTTTGATTATTTAATTAAAAGAATAAAATAATGTAATCCAGATGAATTTCAATTTTTATCGCGTAATTATTTTTTATAAACCTTAATCACATAAAAACTTATCTCAATGAAATTGATTCAATTATTTAGGTTCGCAATTCTAACTTCAGCTGCTAAAGCAAATATAGCATGCAAGGAGCGTAGCTTTTTCCAAAAAAGATTTCAAAAATGATTTCCGAGAAAACTAGAAAACTTTCAGTACAACTTGATTGTGGCAATCCGAGTTAGAACAGTTCGTGTTTAAATGCAGATACACTCAATTTTTTCTGTTTCGTAATTCGATTTGTCCTGTGTTTCATTTACAAAATTTGAAACGCAAATGGGAAAGTAATGTTACTTCAAAACGCATTGTTTGTTCCAGGTTTGTTATAATTTAACTCTTTCTTTGTTATTGCTTTCTGCTCAAAACTTTGCATTAATGTATTTCAATTAAAACAAAATGTATTGATTAAAGTTCCTCACTTCATGCCATAAGATAATACTATCTATAATATTTCATATACAAACATTGAAATAATTATAATACAATAATTGAGAATATTTTTTTTTTCAGTAGAATTTTAAAAAAGCATTGTTATAAAATAAACGACAATTAAAGATAAATAGAAGTTATAGACACAGAGATTTATATTACCTAAGTATAATATTTATTATAGTTAGCTATAATATACAAAAGAATATCTTATGATGTCACTCTTCATGGCGTTGTGATGTGAAATTTGCTGAAGCTTGAGTTTGCAAAAGTGTTACCTATGTTTACGCATGTTTAAGTACAGACATGTCCTTGTTACTACTTCACTGACATTCTTTGAATACATCCCTAAAACCTGTAACATAATTTCTTAAAAAATCCCTAAACTACATAGATTATAAAAAAATACTTATTACTTTTTTTTAGCGTACCGTACTGGACCTTTATTCCATATACTGCACCAATTACCAGGCTTATTAGTAATTATTGAGAAAGTGGATTTAGTGAGATTCACTAATTACTTAATATTTTGCCCATTATCTATTCCCTGACGTGACTTAACCGTCATTTCATATTTTAAAGTGAAAGTTGTCTGATTGTAGCATAAAAAGTCAAAATGAAAATTTCAGGATTAAAATGGCTTTCCTTGTAAGACAAGAGAAGCATTTGATCGATGTAGATTGCAGTATTGGGGTAGTAGCAGTGTTTGCTGCTGTTTTTCGTGAAATTAATTCTATTGGAAAATTTTTCGGCGTCAGATTTAAGCAACGCAATTAATAATACAATCACGGCAATTCGGAGTCTAAAAGTGACGTGAATAATTACCAACCAAGACGAATTACGTGCGGGTCCGTGTAGTTGTGTTAATTGTGATGAAATATTGTGACGAGTTTGTCATTGTTTGTGAGGGCGACTTGTAGATTAAGAGCATGTCGGGAGCTCCTGTATTTCGTCGGCAAATTACTATGATGGCGTCGGTGTACGTGCGTATCCTTCGGGAACGTACTCAACTTTCATTCGCTGCCTCCGCAGTGGCCTGAAAATTTAATTTTACCCTCGATTCGATATTATTTGTTCCCAACTTGCTTGCGCTACGTGTGCTTACAAGACGCGCAGCATAGTAAAATATTCAACATGTAATATATTCACTTCGACATTATCCATGCGCCGCCGATGAGCGCGCCACGCTTTGTGTTCGATGAATTTGCGTAGCGCACTGTTGATTTTCACTCGGCGGCAGCACAAGGCACAAGCCTATAATAATAAATTAGTCTATACAATGTTTACATGCAAGTTGTTTTATTCAGCGCACATGTTACACGCTCGTAGGTTGGTGCTTTATAAACCAGATCTGCTTTAGCCATTATCTGCGCCAACTTTTTTCACTCGCTGTAATGCGCACTTGAAGAAAGTCGTATAAATAGAAAGCGGAATTTTATCAAATGCATATCTCAACCACCACCACCGCCGCCTCGCTGCTGCCGTGACCGCAGTAGACAACAGCTCACTAATGGTGAGTAAAAATTGTTGAATATTTCAAGTATTTCATTTCACATTTTCTTGTCTCGCTTTTTGTCGGTAGGCCGGCGTCGAAGATGTCGGCTACAACCTGCTCGCACAAGCGCGCGTGTTCGTCATACTTTTGTTGTTTTCTTGATGTTGTAATATGTGCTAGAATTGCAAACATTTATTTCCTTTAACCAACGAGCAGATAAAGCATATCTGTCATGTTTATGTCCTGATATGTGTTGTTTCTATGCAATTTAATTTGGCAAATGTCTAAATTGAAGGGAGAAAAATGTGGTAAACTTGTGTATGAAATCATAAATTTTATTGGTTAAGTATAAATTAATTGCGATGTATACTGCATAAAAATGAAGTGCAAAATCATGTTAATTATATTTAGAAAAATATTATAAATTCAGTAATATAGTTTATAGTTTAAATTTTAATACTATTTTAATAATATGCCATAAAATGTTTTATGTATATTCTATTTTTATGTTGCTTGACATATCATTGACGTATCATTTTATAAGATAAAAATCAGAACCTAAAGCAACTGGTTACTTCATAACATTAAACATTAAGAATTAAAGATTGTATTTCACAAACAACTCACACAAGCTGCCCTTAGATGCTTTAGATACACAACATCTTTTTTTTCAACAATACCATTTTATTATGAAGCAAGCCGAAACCATGCCGACTACCAACACCGTATTTATTAACAGTTATTGGAACTGAATTCAGTGAGAATTTATATCATATTAAATATGCTCCCGCAGGATTTGAACCCGTATTACCACAATATGCACCTCGCTACCACTGCTACAGTCAGACGGCCTCCTCGGTAGTGTACTTGGCAATGCTCTTACGGCTTACGAGTCAGGGAGTCGCAAATTCGATCCCCACTAACAACCCCGTTCTTGGTAGCGTTGTAGTTTGAAACCAAGCTGATAGTCTGCAACCTGCGGAACAAAAAAACGATCCAGCTACTGGGCGGAGGTTAAGTAAAGCGTCGGTCTATGTCTGAGGTGGTTTCAGTACGCTCGCAAGATACACGCCACAACACTCTACACCCAAAATTTGGGTACAAAAGAATTGAAATTGAAGGAGATAGTTGTTCTTGATTTTAGAACTTGCCTTAGATTAATAACTCTTTTAACTCTACTCTTTTCAAGTAGATTTGATAACCCATTTTACAATCAATGCTAATAATATCAAAGTAATCATGTAAATTTTCTAATAGCTTCTCTGCTCTTCCAAATTGACTTAGAAAGTTTCTATCGGTGATATATATGTATCAATGCTAAGTGCAAGCAACTTGGGAAGGCTGTTTCCACGATGTTTGTTTAAGAGTATGAATTATTGATCCCCACCGCGGTTGACACTGTCTCCCCCGAAAATTGACGTTCTCTCGCCGGGAGTTAATTCTGAGCAGGTGTTATTTCACCATTATGCTTCGCTTTACTGATGAGATGTCTTTGTTTAAGCGGGCGTCGTTAGCGCAGAGTGCAGCAGCAGTGACTACGCCAAGTTCGTCACCGGCGCCGCCGTGTGTAATTGTTTCATTATTAGCACAATGTGCATTTTAATGTGAGCCGCAATTCTTCATTCTGTCTGGGGAGGTTTTTATTGCATGGAACCTGAAGTAAAGTAAAATAAATTAGGTACTTATTCGTCTTGAGATTGCGTTGCTGTACAATAAAAAGCGTAAGGTTTAAAATTACCTAGAATTGACTACAAAATATATAAACTTTGTTGATAAGTAGGTCATTTTATAAGTAACGAATTGGTGAATATTTAATTCAGAAGAAAAACAAAATAACATTAAAAATGCAAATTTTCAATCAATTCAATAAAAAGACAATAATCATTATTTAGATTAAATCCAAGTTCTGTGAAGAATATTACAACTCTTGTCAAATATTCGGAAAATACACTTCTTTAAGTTCTCAAGAACCGGTAATTTCACACATTCAAAAATTTCTACTCGATTGAAAGAAATCATATTATTATAGGTATTATTGTTTTCATTTTATTTTGTTGCTATTTTGTAAGGAAAGATTGCATTAATCACACTCTTTCTAAGGCTGAAGAACCGATGGTCGCGATTGTATATGTAGAAAATATATTATTATTATATGAAAAATATAAGACGACAGATATTCACTTATTTTATCAATAATCATCGACTGAATGAAGAATCCATCAAACTAGAAATTTCAGACCTGCAGAATTTATTGGTATAATTAATTTATAATTAGTATGTAATATGATTAATATTAACATGCTCATTTACAAACAAATAAGTTTCTAGTTAACTAATTATAAAATACTTTAATTAATTAAATAATTAATTTACTGTTTTCATCATCTAACTATCCCTCTGACAAATACCAATTCTATACTCTTTACCTTCTTCATATTTAAGTTGACTAGTAATTAATGTATTACAACTCAATAAAGCAATTAAAATATTGCATGCTTTAGCGTCATTGTATCATTCAAAACTATTTTTATGCAAAGAGGCCATAAAAGTTATCCGGGAAATGGTCACCCCAACTTTAGTACTGGATTCATGCGTGTGTGGTCATTGCTACCCTTCAAGTTGTCGGGTTTAATTAATTCGCGCATTCCCGATAATTATTATAGCGTGTGTTCAGAGGCGGGTCATTCCGAGGGTTGAAAGTTATGGCGACATAGTTGATAGACACGACGCTATCATTACTCAAACCATGTATCAAAAGGTGAGACTTTCCCTAGGCGACATTGCGAGTAATTTGCTTTTTAAGTGAACCTCGCAGAGAATAAAGTTATTACACTGATTTAAAGGGACACAAATTGAATTAGCAATAAGTGAAAAATGTTTTGGATAAACACTATCCTACACTATTAAATAGTTTGATGGATAATATTCTATATTTAAAACTTGTATTTTAAAATTTTTGCGTAAAAATAAGTACATAGTAGAGCAATAATCACTATAAAAGATATTAGAACATATTGGGACGTCACACTTCCTGGCATTGCCTTGGGACAACTCTTAGAGTTCGGTTTGTTGGCTTAAACTGCTTGCGCAACTAACTGGTAACATCGACTAGCTCTATAAATGTCCCCATCCAACAACGACGTGTAAATCCTCATAGTACAATTGTCTATATATTTTACGGAAAACTAGAAAAGTTAGTACAGTGGTATAGTTGGCTGCAAATAGTTGCTGGGTTATATAAATTATAAAAAATAATGCTAGAAGAAGATTGCAAATGCAGAGTTTATTCAAGTGTTTATTAAGTTTTCAATCGGCAATGTTGATTACAAAGAATATTTCGAAACCGGAATCATACCTGGTGTATTTATTATACTGTAGTCTCCTACTGTAATCTTCTTGAGCTTCCCAGTTTGTAAAGAAGTGAATGTGTTTGATCTACGATTGCCATCTACGAACTGATGCAATAAATGCAATAAAATTTAATTTTATCGTAAATAGTACTCTATTATTTGTTTTAGTTTAATACAAAATCTTTAATACCACTCTTTTTACAAACTTATCAGGTTGGCGCTTGTTACTTTTTATTTTATATATAAACTAAATATGAACCAGAATTCAAAAACGCTACAAATTTACATAATGAATAGGAACAAAAATTATCATTGAAAAAGTTTATATAATGCCTAGACATTGAAGTAAAAACGAATAACTTTTTGTTCCGCATCATATTTAATAATAATTTCAGGATGCTTCCTGAAAGCGTACGCAACCGGAACTCAGTTGCAGCAAGTATAGGAATAGGAGGAAATTACTTATTAACTTTAATTGAATTTCAAAGTGACGTAATAGAACGTAGTATCTCAGCTTGGATTAAAATTGTGTTGCTTATTTTACGCTCCAAACTTAGCTACTAGTACTGCGTCGTTTAATTTAAAAAATTATTAAATCAGATCTACTTTGATGCAATTAAAACTATCTGCAATACATGGTCATATACCGTTTTGTTAGAATTATAACTTCTATTAAGTAGGTACATGTACTTTATTTAGAGACATGCTCCAGTAATCTGCAAATCCCGAAATTGCGGCACCTCCTAATGCATTTTCAAAGCGCCCCTAATGTCATATTCAAGGCACGTATTTTACCTTTCTCCCTATATGTGGCATTTTAGCGTCGTTATATAGCTTAATATTGCGGCGCCAACATTCCTAACCTCCATTTGACACAGTATGTAAGCGTAGTATTCCAATCAACTTCGATTTAACATTTTGATTTAAACACCTGAAACCAATGTACGTATTATACTTTTAGGTGTAATTACAAGTATTTTAGCTATTAAAATAACAATTAAAACCAACAAATGCCGCAATAAATAGTATCACCGCTGAAAATGTGATTAATGCTTCCCTCACCAAACCTTGATAATAAAATAACGTTGATGCCGTGCATGAAATTGATGTACTTTCGCACACTGGCCTGTAAATTTATGTTAGTGTCGGCTATCAGAAAAGGCGCTCGTAAATTGTGAGCTTGTCAAGCGTTATTATATTTGAAAAGTGATTGTTGCCGATTGCATCGGCAGGATCCTAGAGGGCCTGGGCGTTACCGTTTATACCTTGTCTCTACAATGTGGTCTAGTGTGCCGCATATAGGTGGCGTCCAGGCCGAGGAAAGAATTAATAATGAGTCAGTCTCTAACCGTCATTCACGACAGTTTGAAAAAGGCTCTCGATCAGCTTACATGTGTGCCTCTGATTCAAGTCTCTCCCTGCAAGTCTTTCAAAACCCTTATTAAAATCCTCTTAATTGAGGCGGCCTGCTAGCCGTAGTTT
>JAODIE010020887.1:0-52789 GCA_027575565.1 Diploeciton nevermanni
ACAAGATCTGACACAAAATTAGAGACTTAAAAGAACAGGCAGAATTGCCTAGAAAGAAGAAAGAAGAAGAAGAAGATTTGTTTCCTGTATATAGATTTTTGGAAGAGTAAATATATTGTCTTGATATTAAATATAGTTTTTATGTCAAAGGATAATTAAAATAAATTAAGATTAATTAGAAACAAATCTATTGAAATTAAAAATTACATTTTTAATTTTTACAGTTTTTAAAAGACAAAAATACCAAAAAATTGTATCAAATGAATAAAATCAACATTTAGGTACACGCTATAGTTTTTGATCTACGTTGCAACATTTAAATTAATTTTAATGCAGTATTATTGTTATTTAAATACTTTTACTACGCTTTCTTAAAAATTGACAAATGTTATATATGCGAGTATATAAGCGAAGTCATTCATTAACTTGCATGTTACATAAAAATAAATTTTACTACATTAGATAAATCTGTGACGCAAGATCGTTGCTGCCGTCACCGCCGCCGTCGCGGGACCGTCTGTTGGCGGCGTTGTCGAAAGCGGCGCGCGTTTCGGCAGTAGTTGTGTGAGAGTCGCGACGCATGGCGTATCTATGCGCTATTTGCGCCCGATCTCAATTGCTGAACTCATTTCGTGTAGAAAAGTTTGTTCAGTGTCACAAGAGGATTATAAAAAACTCAAAACGTTTCAGTAACATATGGTTAGTGATTATTTAAAATTAGTTTTTAAGAAAAAAAACTAAATCAAAATAAAACCATCAAAATTAAATTTACGCACAATATATTCACATGGAACAATGGTGATTTTATGAATTAAATACTTCAACATAAATATTCTTTAAAGGGAAGTGGTTGTACTACACAATTTGTATAGTTACACATGTTTTAAATTTCTAGATAAATTGGTAATGCATGTTTTATACCAAACATTAAAACAGGTGTCACACATGTGGACAATGCTAAACTAGAAATACGTTAATAATAATATAGATGAAGTGCATTTGTAGTTATTATACAACACTCAAGGTACAGTTTTTACTACAATTTAAAATAGGTATGTAGCTAATATGGTTACCTCCTAAATACCTCTATTTACTTATATCATATTTATAACTAGTATATACCAGCTAAAATAATTGCAAGTTTATTTTATACTGTTAACATATTTGGGACAATAGTATTAAGTTGCCTCCGCACTCTTATTTTTATATCTAGGTCTCTTAAGTATTAAAATAAGTTCCTACAATTTAATTAGTTTTTTTGCATTTTTATTGTTTTTCCTACGCTTTAAAACTAAAATACCTCAACAAAACTTAAATACGTATTTTTGGAGTTAAGCAAAGACATAATAATTGTGACCGGCTTCTATTTTAAATTTTTTGAATAAAATTTTTAAAAAATATTGAAATATTTTTTATTTGTTGGCTAAATTTTTTTCACATACTATCTTAATTAGTTTGGTTCTGACAAAAGAAATAATTAAACATGTTTAATACCTTTCTCTATTATTTTATTTTTCTATTTAGAATTGATTAAAATCTTTGTTTTTCATCTTAACTTTTTTTTGTTTTACGCCTGCTTAAAAATGCAATATTGAAAATTTTTCCTAATGTACACTTACAAAACAAAGTCTATATTTTGTAAAAATTTCAAGCGCTTGAAAAAAAAATTAAAAATCTATTTATATTAATTTTGCTTTAAAACATGTTTTTTTTCTCTGTTATTCTGAGGATTTATATTAATTTAGTTTAAATCCAATAATTTATTTATACGCATTTACGTTCAAATCGCAATAAGTAATAATTAATCAGACATAATAAGGATAATAATTGATCGCTTCCATGATTACGTTCAAAATTATATTTCAACAATAAATAATTTAAGCACAATTAGTCTTTGCTATCTAGAATACATGGTTTTACTGTCTTTTTAATTTAATATAAATTAAAATTGTGTTTTTATTGTTATGCTATTGTATATATCTGTTGGATAGCAAAAAATTATTTTAATAACTTTATTATAAATTCTCTAATAATTTCTTCTGTATTCGACTATGCAAACCGTATTTCTCTCTAGAGTTCTTTTAATTTGAATTTCACTCTAAAATTTGCGTTTTTTTTTTTCCTTCGCAACAAATATAACGTTTTTAACTTTAATATAACTTTTTCATAAGTTGATTTATTGTATAAAAATAATATATGGTTATTTATGTTCAAGATAAAAAAAATAAAAAAAAATTTAATCACTAAAATTCCATAATTGTTGAAAATGTAAATTTTTATTTATCATCATTTATAACGTTTTGTGCTTGTACAAGTGTAAGAGTCTACTCGAATTAATTTACAATTTAATCACAATTTACAATTGTTCACTTGATTGACAATCTCCACTCCAATTTCATTTCACAGATAGCATATGTGGAAGCAAACAATCTTGATTGATCATTGCAATGTGCTACATAGGTCAGCATAATAAAGGAGAAAATGACACCCTAACTATTGTTAATAATAAAATCATTGCATCGTAACGTCTATGCCGACAACAAAATCATAACATCATCATCATAATATGACTTGTTTGTCGATTAATGCAGGTCATGTAAACGGAGCAAAATTATTCTTGCGACATCCAACATCAGTTAAGCAAATGCCATAATGCATCTAAGCAAATTACTTCTATTATAATATTAAACAAAATTATTTATGAATGAAGTACTACTTACTACAGCAACATAAATAAGAGGTTTAATACATTCAATACATTAAAAGTAAATGTGATAGTGTCAAAAACAGTATTAAAAAGACATATGTATTTTAAAATTTTTAAATAAAATATACTTGTAATATACTTGTTAATATCGCATCTTCACGTGTATTTTGTTTTTAATTATTTACATTATTCCTTTTTATAATGTTTAAATAAAGATTTGTAAAATTTAAATAACAAGCACCTGAAATTCTTGAAAAAATTAAAATTTAGAATTTTTATTTGTTATTTATTTAATTTCTATTTAAACAACTTAATTAACCTGTTATATGTTATATTATGAAAATTCAGTATTAATTTAAAAAATGAGATTACATATAAAAGTTTATAATAAAAATTATATAAAAATATATGAATATGTGCAATAAAGGCCTTCAATACAATGGAATTTTAAGTAACTATTTTAATACACTGTTATTTTACATTATTAAAAGCTTATAGCCAAATGGATTTAATATTTATTGCGTAATTTTTTTTATAATTAATATTTAGAAACAATTGAACAAAAACTATTTAATTGGAATTAGTACAATTGTTTGGGTTAACATTTCTGATTTTAACAACTTTAAATAACCCAATGTCTTACTTGGCAGAACAATTTCAAAAATAATTTTTGAGAAAATTAGAAAAACTTCGGCACTGTTTAACTTTTTTATGACGCTTTGCTTTATTTAAAGACAAATAAATATTGTGGCTATGACCACTGTATAGTATAGCATTAGTAACGTTAAGTTTTGTTAAGAATAGTATTATATTTTAATAAATATTATATTCTTTACAAAGAAACAATGTATTATCACTGTTTAACGTAGGTCAAAAAAACACGGTATAATTTTTTTGTCACTGTAAGATTTTTTTAGTTTTTTTTTAATTTTTCCGTTCTAAAGAGAATGCAAAATCGATTAGTAAAAAGTTAAATCGCATTTGTCTAAAATATACCACAAAAAAACATATCTTAAAAAAGTAGATAGACAACAATCTACACTTTACTTTTACTACAGTTCCTAGCTCGGTTTGAAATAAAAGTAAATAAAATGAAAAAAATTAATGTATTGTTTTTAGATATGAGAACATAAATAAATGCACTTGACAACTAACTTTATTCAATAATTATTAGCAATAAATATGCCATAGTTTAATGTTCTAGGAAGTTTCTACGGATTCACTCAGCATTTGTATGCATACAAAACGAATTATTCACATTTAGAGATAAGTGTCTTGTTGCACGTTTCAATCAATTTATCCAGTTGACTCAAATACGTATCTATA
Organism: Diploeciton nevermanni; assembly: GCA_027575565.1. Lineage (NCBI taxonomy): Eukaryota > Metazoa > Arthropoda > Insecta > Coleoptera > Staphylinidae > Diploeciton > Diploeciton nevermanni. The sequence goes on from JAODIE010020887.1 coordinate 4,034, forward strand.
GCAATTGATATTGCCCCGCCGCGTAGTTCAATTGGTAAGCTGTCTGACTATAGCAGTGACAGCAAGGTACATTTTCCAGAGTCTAGCGTTGAAATTCTGTTAAAGGTATATTCAATATAATATATACTCGCACAGAATTTAGTCTCAATAACAGCCAATAATAACCCTGGTAATTGATGCAGTATAATAGAATAGAGGTCAAGTACGGTGTCAGTATCCGGCAAGAACAACAACAACTTGATATACTCATGTAACTTAAGATAAAACATGTCCAATAAAACACACATGGATAATTGCAAAAAGCACATTTGGTATTAGAATGTGATTGCTATCGACTGCGGTACCCATCAAAGTGCAATTTAATTACTTTCAACTGGTGTAGATTACACATTCAATGGCAAACTTATATAATTAAAGTGAATGTGACCAATATAATTACACTGATCAAGTATTGTTTGAAAGTTAAAGATGTAGAGTAGTAGACTTACTTTTTATATAACAAATTTTTGTTATACATTTTGTACTAAGATCATTCACATTTCTTTGTTGTTTGATCAGATAATTTTAAAAAAATGTTTTATTTATTTTCCATAAATATCAATTTAAGATTTTATTTAATTTATTTAACTTGACCAGTGGATAAAATTGAATTAAAAACATTTTCTTAAATTTTATTAATTTTTTTTAAATATTAAAACAGAAAAAAGCGTCTCTAACACAACACAAAGTTACAGTAAAATTGGGTATTTTAAGTTCTATGCTCTTGCGCCTCCTATTTCCTTAGAATTTTACAAAACCCATTCAATTCAATGTTGCAAACCATGCAAACTTTTTAATGTAGTATTGAAACTAAATTAGTTTTTTTAAGAAGCACATTTATAAACTTTAAGTTTATTAACATTTAATTAAAATATTGACTTTCTTTACTATCCACAACGTAGAATTTTTTTGGAATTTAATGTAATTAACATTTTCAACTTTATTGCAAACACGTATCGTATTCTTAGCAACTCTTTAATTTAAATTGAACTCCAATCAATAAACAACACTTTATGTTTCAAAGTGCATGTATATTAAAAATTAAAATTAAGTTAAAAATATTCTTTTTTATATCAACGTACCTTTTATTGAAAAATATCAAAAGGTTGAAAAATACTCTACGTTTTAAAAATTCTTGGTACAGTAAAAACCATATTTACCAGTGACGCAATATCCCACAGTCAAATACAGTTCGGCTGCCAAATTGGGTAAATATGGCACCGGGTTCTAGTGAACAAAAGCACTTTTGCAATTTCAAATATGCATTTTTTGCTCCAACATCATAATTTTTTTTGTTAATTTGGTGTTAAATTATCAAATTGTTTTTTAGCGTTTAAAAATTGGAGATCATTTCCATGTTTAGGAAATGGTGAAATAATGGTAATTAATTAATTATTTAACAAGATAAATGCATTTAATTAAAATGTAATTTAATTAATTACATATTTAAATAACACAAAAACTAGTACTTTATAATTGATGCATTAAACCTAAAATTTAAATATCAGTTTCAATTTAATGATTAGTAATTAATATTATTATTAATATTAATACTTGGAGCATACTGCAACCATGCCGGATACCGTCACCGTACTTGCCCTCCATTCTATTATACTGCATCAAGTACCAGAGTTATTAGCAGGTATTGGGACTGAATTCTGTGGGAGAATACATTATATTGAATATACCCCCAGCAGAATTTAAACCCGTATCCTCAGAATATGCACCTCGCTGTCACTGCTACGGTGAGATATTATTATAAAAATTTTGCATTAACTACCTGCATACAATTTTTCTTTGATTATTCAATAATAATTCAATGTTTCAAATTTTCTTTGCTTTTGGTTCAAAGAAACTCAATTTAATTCTATAGAAGCACCAGGTAAATGGAAATATTTGATTCAAAAAATCTATGGATTAATTATTGAAAAAAACATTTCTTCAATCAGGTTTGGATTCAGTCAGGTCAAGAGACTTTAATTCAGAAAAATCGATTCTTTGTATAAATTTTGCCATTCTATTACCATTAAGCACAAAATCTTTATTTGTATAAATTTTTAACAAATGCATTCAAAAATTAATTTTTCTTGCACTAATTTACCTAATTTGTGCACCTTTCTCCTGAAAAATATGTACAATTAGTGCTCTTAGCAGCTGCGTCGTTTTCTATACTAGTCGCGTCTCGGCATTCCGTGTTGAGCCATGAAGGAAAATAGAACAGTAAACATCAACCCACACAAGTAGAAGGCATCTAAAAAAATAGTAAACGAAATATTATGCTAATGTAATATATTTGTGGTTCAGTAATTTCTTAATGTTAACAAAGAAGAAGTTGAATATATATTTAAAAAAAAACTATAATGTAACTTTTAGAAAATATATTTTTTGTATAAAATATAAAAGAAGCAGTTGGTTTAATTTTTGAAATTAAATTGCGAGTAGTAGATTTTTATAACTATCTCAATACAGAAATACCTTTACACATGCCTCTACAATAGAACTTTGCGCGTAAAAAATCAAAAACTTTTGTATTAACTAATTGAAGTAGTATAAATTAAAACTAAGAGTAATAAAAAGAATAAATAATTATGATAAAACAAAGTCAAATTGTCAGTCAACTTATTCAGCTCCCACTTCAATGCCATTAATCTTTGACGATGATATAAATTTGATTGCAGCTTACTTGATGTTGATTAAGACATTATCAACTATAATCATTAGTTTAATTATTTGTAGATAAATTATTAATTTTTTTTAAATGGTTAGAAATAAAAGATCGAAATCTGTTACTTTTCCGTTTTATGTTGAAATTATATTCTCTAACAATTGAACTTTTTTAATTTTGGAATTAAGTAAAAAATATTATAATTTCAAAATAAATTATAGTTGAAATCAAAAAAAAACTTTTTTTTCAAAATTTTATTGTTTTGCATAATTTAATTATATATAATAGAATGCAGATATAATTTAATAATTTTGTATTTTATTGACTTAATTTCTTATTCTGTTTATGTATTATTATGTTTCAACTCTAGAAATCTAGAAATCAATATAATGAAAAAAATTACATATTTAGTAATTTTAACAAGATTGATTTAATTAAATATGTTTTATGCTACTTTTATATTGTTAATACAAAAATCAACTAAAATACTTAATATTGTCAAAAAAATGTCACTCTGGTAATATATTATTTGATTTGTTTCTGATCTTACCTTATTTTGCAAGCATATGTAATATACATTATAGTAATGAGGGGTGACCATCAGTATCATCCAAATTAACATCTAACATTATGATTCAAAAAAATGTTAGGTTTACTTATATAATAGGTTATAATAGGTTAGATTTATATAAAGTTAGGCAACATTTGTATCTTAATGATCCAAAACAATTAAATTAATAAAATTATCTCAAATAAATGTGATTTTTATAAATGTTTTACCTAATATTTTTTAAATAGATAAATACGTTAAATCACATTAAGTACATTCAATCAATTATTAGTTTTATGAAACACCTGTTAATGTAATCTACTACAATTATATTATTGTACAATTTTATAAATGAATTATAATGTTGGCGTTTTAAATATCATTATTTTTTTTTGTTAACCTTATTTTCTATTATAATATTTTAATCTCAATTTTGTTTTGTAATTTGCTTCTTGATGATACTTAAGGTTTCTAACTGATATAGCGTAGTTAATTAATGTCAGTTACATCCCTGTATTACAAAAGTTACAGAAAGCAAGAACAAGCTGCATCAATATCTATAGGCTTCTAGACCCATTCATGAACAAGTTGCATGCAAATTGAAGGAAAATCGATTACACGCTCCATTTCATATTCAATTTTCGTAGTATGCACAAGTAAAAAAAGAATGTTTGCCCGACATACTGAAAAATGTTTATACTTTTATAGAATTTATATTCTTATTTTATATCAATATTAAAAATATGCAATATTCAAGATATAAGAATAAAAATTGAAGCTTTATCTAAACTCACTTTATTTTGCTAAATAATATCTTTAAATAGCTATTATCGTTTGATTACAATAAAAAGTTAGTTGGTAAGATATCTCTAAAGTATAGCTTTAAAATTTAAATAAAATCCTGTTCTTTTGTTAAGAATTTTAAATACAACTAAACATGCACCTACATACAAAGGAATGCTAGTTTTCTAAATTTTTAATCTTAACTATGTCCCATATTGTGTAAATAAAAGTTATCATCACTCTCAACTTCCTTGTAGGCAAATTTTGGTTGTAGATTGTCACGGCGTATGTGTGCGTACTGTAACCAAATCAATCACAAACCAATACCGTACTTAACCCTCCATCACTGATCGTATTGTAGTTGCACCGTCTTTCAGTTTAACAGGGAGCAAACTTTTAGTTTGGTTTTAAACTAGAACTCTGCTAAGAGAATAGTTGTTAGCGGGGATCAAACCCGCAACTCACACTGATTCGTAAGCCGGGGTGGTTGTAAGTGATAGTAAAATATACAATATAATAGAAAAAAATTATTTGAAGTCATTGTACACATATTTTCTTATAACAAGAGAGTGAGATGACTAGTGGTGACATAACGCAAAACATGTAACGATCTGGCACGTAAGGGAAAAGTATTATGATTATTTCTTATAATTGAAAATCTTTTGAGTTTTTTCTCAGAATTTATGACTAATATCTGAAAACTATGTTCTGAATAGTGTCTAATGTAAAGTTTTTATTGCAATATGTTGGCTTTTTACTAAGATTCAATTATAATTTTAACTTTTTTTACATATTTGACATTTATAATAATATTTATATATATTTATAATAATAATTGTAAAAATATACTTACTAAATTTGATTTAAAATGTAGTCATAATTTATAATATTTTTTAAAAAAATAGAAATATTACTACCAAAATATTAAAAAATGTGGTAGAACATTAATTATTTTCTCGTTTAATTTTTCTTTAATAATGTTAGAGAAACAATGTAATTCAACCCAAAATGTATAGTAAAAAAACCTAGACGCATTTTGTAAATTCATACTTATCATCTTTTTAAACTTTACTTTTGTGACAAGGAGACTTATAATATATCTAAATAATTATTAACATTTAGAAAATAGCATATGCATTTTTTTGTTTAAGACTACAATTTCCGGACGCAAGATCTTAAGTAGAACTAGGAATAGAACTGAAAGAATGGCCGACGTGGAAATTGCCTGCTATCGAACGATGTTTCCACACATAACACCTGCTACGCTAATCTGATTTCCTTCTATTTATTGGCGCTCGTAAACGTCAACTTAAAATAAATTCTTAACCACAGAAAACAATTCCATTTTGTAAAAAATATTTTAAATCTAATTCACATTTTGAGCACAATTATTGGTCATGGAAATCAGTATTAGTGAATAATGGAAATTAGAAATTTAACATTGTGTTTTACATTTATGTGCAAACCCAATTTATGTATTGTAGCACATGTGAATGCTATTTGCATTTAATTATTGCATTGAATCGTTTGATGGTCCATGCAACACGCATGTTTTTCTGCACTGAACAACCCTGTCATTTCCTGTATATCACGCAAGTCAGGAATAAATCCATGAATGAATATTTTCCAAAATGTTAAATATGTGCATGTATAATTGAAATATGGTATAAAGAGAATTGCTGTGGCATATGAATGGCAGTGTAATCTAGTCAAAATAATGTTACTTTAAATTCTACAATAAATTGAGGCAAAATTTAGTAAAATTACTTGGTGTTGATTTAGCGAGGTATAGGTAGTTAACGTTATAAATCAATTTTATTCTAATACTTTATAAGAAAAAATTATAAAAAATTGTTTGTATTTTTGATAGTGGGAAGGTCATTTCAACACGTATTTTTACAACTCGAAAATTTATAAATTTTTTGTTTTATTTTGACATGCCTTACTTCTCACATAAACTGCGCAACATAAGATTTGAGCAATAAGTAGGTTTACGTCTGTTTGACTTAAAGTTAAAGATGGCTAGTTGTTAGTGGAGTGGTAGAAGTAGTTGCGGACAATTAAAAAGATGGTTGGTGCCGAGTTTACCATATATTACAATAATTTTAAAATAAATTTGTTTAATTTTACTTGAGATTGTTTAATTTTGAACAATTTCAAAAAGGCAGTTGTCAAAGTATAAGTAGTAAAAGTTAACCCTTTCTTTACATCTTTACATCTCAAAGTATTAGAAACAGGTAAACGTACAGATTATTAAAGAAGGCAAATATTTATTTCGTACTATGTTGCAAGTTGTTGAAGATGTAAATGAATTAGCTGGGTTGCACAATCAATTCATATCTTTTAAGATATTTTATATTTGTGCTTTATGCTTTATATGGGGTTGTCATTAAAATAACTTTAATCAAAAGAAGACCGCCTTCGGTGACTATCTATTATATCAATATTATGTTAATAGAAATTAAAAGTAAAAATTTAAATCAATTCACATTTTTTTTTGTAAACATAATAAAGTGCGAAAGCATTGTAAGTCATTAGACTTTGAATCAAAAACTTATTAAAACGATGGGTTATATAACATTTTTGTTTTGTTTCATACGTTTTTATAACTTTCTCTGACTACAACAAATATTACAAAACATTTTTATTGGAATTTTATAATTTACATAAGTAGTTTTAAGAAAAAACAAAATATACGTTTATATCCGAATGTAATAAATTGCAAAGAAAGCTTTTAACTTGAAATTTAGGGTCAGGAAATATACATAGCTCTCGTTATGTTTATATCCGTCGGCAATAATTTATTAAACATCTTAGAAACTCTCTACTCTTTTGGTGTTACCTTTAATTTTAAACATTCTAAATTGTAGAATATTTGACTGCATAAAGAGTAAAACATTTGAAACATTTTCAATCAAAATTGGAAATAAACAGAAATATTATATTTTTATTTAATTTGCAAGATCTATTACAATTTGAAACAATAATTTCAATTAATTGATTAAATATTTACTTTTGATAAGGTTTTATTGATAAAGTTACATAAACACTAAATACACAAATAAAAACCAATTTCTGTTATAGTTTATATCGTTTATATAACTAACAAACAAATATTGTAATAAATTTATTTAAACAAATAGTTGTAACATAATTGTTTTTCTAAATTTTTATGATTTTTTAATCTAAAAAAAACTCTTGCTACTGTTACTTTTACCTCTAAAATTGAGAACTTACAGAAGGACTAATTTAACTGGTTCCAGAATAAACAAATGGAATTGCATTAAATACAACAACGGAATTTCAGCTAAAGAGAACGTTGTCACTTGGATTGTGACTATATTTCTATGGTTTCAGATTTTTATATTAATTTTTTAAGTATATAATTGAAATATTATTTTAATTTTAAATAGTTTCTTAAATTATAGTTTTTATTTTAATCTATACTTGTAAACTGGAAAAAATGAAAAGTTTTCTAGAGCTCAGCACAATATTACGTTTTTTATTCTTACCTCACAACAGCACTAAAAATTTATCAAAACGAGCCATGTTCACTTAAATTATAATTAATATTAGATAAGTATTGTATATCATAATCGTTTTTTTTTTCGTATTAAAAGAATTTTTTGATGTTTCATCATATTTATTTAATAATAATATGAAAATATACACATTAAATCTTTTGACCCAAGTTTAAACAAATTATAGTTGCAAACATTATCAAGTAAATTTTAAGAAATTTTATTGTTTTATAAATGTTTGATTAGTTAATTTCTGCAATATGTATAAAATGTATAAAATCAATGAAATATAAAAATGTCTTTTTCTTATATATCTTTTAATGTGACATACTAATATTTCACTTCTGCAAACTATATTTATAGTTTATAATTCTACAGATTTTAAATAAAACAATTTATGTCTAGTACTCAATATTGTTCTTCTAAAAAATATTAATATTGAATATAAATAGAAATGTTATCCATGTTTTTATGTCAATTGGGTGCATTTGGTTTCAAGTCATCTCTTATCTAGTAGTTTTAATCGGACAATGCGTGCTTACCAAACCAAAATCATACTTCAAACATACTTTTTTGAAACAATTGAATTGTTGTGTGTCACACTAAAATTTATTTAAATTTCTATTAAATGTAATTTATCGCAGTTTTGTATTACATTCAACTGAAGTGGGTTCCATTGAATACAATAAAATTAAATTAATTGCTTTATGCTATATTGACATCAGACATAACTGAACTAGTTTGTCAGCGACTCTATTTTGCGTGTCAATGCTGTTTGTGATGACATCAGTAAGTAATTAATTAAAGTACTATTTCAATACTAACGCAAAATTAATGCAAAAAATATCAATTTAAATGAATTAGGACAATATTGGTCTGATTTTGAATTTGTAATAAAGATGTTTAATGTAAATTAAAATGCTACAAATTTAAATTTATCACAAAATTTAATTTAAAAGGTAAAATTGTGATGTATTAGCTTAAAATGAGCTTAAAATATAAAATACTTAAAGTAGAAAATTGTTCAATAGAAGAAAATGAAATGATTTACATTTTTACATTTTTAAAATTTTTATTTACAAGACTTAAATAAAACATTAAAAATTTTAAATTGTACAGGAGACAAACTAGAGAATAAAAATATATTATTCTAATAGGTAAATTAAAATAAGTAAACACAATAATTATTTTTATCATATTTAATAAAATATGTTTTGATCATTTCAACCTATTAGAAAAAATATCAACCTCACTTCAACAGCCTTATTTTTGCATTTTATTTTACTGCATAGTTGTTAACAGTTGCTGAGACTGGATTTAATGTGAAAATAGTAAGATATAGACTATATCTACAGCAGGATTCGGACCGATGTTTCCTCGCTGTCACTGCTACAGTCTAACGCCTTATCAATTGAACCACAGAGCGAGGCACTTTGACCATTGCCACTTTGAAGATTTCTGAAAATAAATAACTTCAAGTGGAATAGATCGAATCGATTCCAAAATTATTTTAATATAAACCCGGCACCACTCATTTCTCTCAGCGCCCTCGCAATTCTTAGGAAATGTGTTGTACAAGCAACTTTTTCATTTGTTTTTTCTTCTCTTCTGAATGTTTCCTCTGAATTCAAATATACTCTAATATCAAATTATAACTGCATCGCGCTGCATATGACTAGAGTAATTACTATATTTTATTAAATTTGCTGTTAAATTTCACGTGTTTTTCTTTGGTTCGGTTGGTTTTAACTAAACTTTTATTATCTATTTTACTATGTTTTTATTGTAGAGGTAATTACTTCAACGTATGTGATTTGTATGTTCAACTACATTACTCTCTGTGCTCTTCTTAGTTTTTTATTTGCGTCTAACTATTGAACTGGTTAGAAAAGCTCATCAATCGTATTCCGGGCGATAATGTTACCCGCCTTCTAGCACGAACAGTATGAACACCAGTGATGCAATAAAATGAAGTTTAACGATTGATCACACCAAGTCTGAGTACTGAATTGAGCATTCGCAGGAAGGAAGGAACTGCAAAACGCAAACCTAGCAAACATTCAGTCGATGTAGAACATAATGTGCAGATTTCTCTACTATTCACTCATGGCAAATACCAGACAAAGACGTATTTTAGAAATCGTTCCCTAGGTAATAAAACGTTCTGTGGGGTTGAAAAATACATAGTAAACTTGATTAGTAGAGCCGAAAAAATAGTACCATCAAAAAAATTTCAAATTAAAAGTTTTTTGTTAATACGTTTTTAAAACAAATTAATGCAGTGGTTTTATATTTTAAATGACGGTCCCCACTTGTGTAGTTTAGCTTGCTGCTTTCTCTGTATATTTCAATCAACTCTGAACATAATAATTTTATATTGGTCAAACAATTCAAATTTTTTACAGTGCTGCATTACTCCTAGGTTAGAATCTGCTTATTATTTGTGGAAATAATCTCCTAGAAATATTTATATTTTCTTAAAAAAATATTTGAAAGTGATAAATTTTATCTATAACATGTATGTAATGAACCATCTAGCGACAAATTTTAATAATTTATTGCAATTTTAAATAAAATACACATTAATACAAAAAATTCCTTAATATAATATATTTAAATATATCTTTATCCTCTTCTATAAAATCAACAACTTGTTTCCCAATGTAATAGATTTTTTTTACCCTAATATGAAGTGTACTTGAACTCACAAATAAAACAGTCAAATCTTGAATAGAAGCACTGGTAAATATGGAAAATATGCAACAAAAATAGAATAGCAATTTAGTGACTATATGCAGAAAGCAATGATGCTCAATCTTCCAAAATAACTTGGTAGATACGCGGTAAAAGCAGACGCGGCAGCGTCAGGTTCACATATACATGATCATATACATGTTTACTAATGTGAAAAATTGTTACTCTTGGCTTCACGTCAATGGATCCAAGACTCTTGGTTGCCAGAGAGCTGATGATATTAATAGGTCTCAACCACATACCTCGCTTATTCTGGCATAATTTTAGTAGTAATTGCTTCTGATACAAAAGAATGAAAACATTTTTAAAATTATATATGCTTTTTAAACTCTATATACATCAAGGGTAGTTGCAATTTAATAATGAATATAAACGAATCATATTTTCTATGAGATAAAACTTTTATATCAAAAACACAATTAACTAAACAAAAGTGCTATTATTGATATAAACCAAAACGTATATCAACAAAACGTTGACAACATGTTGGTAGTATTTCTTGAAAACCCGAGGCTGTGCGAGGTTATAATATTTTTGCTTGCAGTGTCTGTTGTTAGAAAAACTCATTTAGAGTTAACAGATAATAAAACCAGTTATTATATAAGAAAGTTAATTTGAGTTTACAACCATATTTCCGCAGTTTTTCACACATTTTTTTTCTTTCTCCGTTCAATATGCTAAAAATAAGTCAATCTGGAATAATAAAAAAGTAGCCATACATTTTAGCCGAACTTGTTTCTTATTAAACAATTAATGATTTTTTGAATAACTGCATGTTGAAATAAAAACATGTTTGATTGATGCGTTTTTGAGTTGTGTGTCTATTCACTTTGTTTTCCTATGAATATTAAGAATTCTTAATCAAGTGGCTTATATGTATAAACAGAATTTAGATTAAATAGTAATTGCTTGCTAATGCTACAATAATTATGTAAACATAAAGAAATTCTAAAATATTCAATGATTTCTTTTTGGAAGAACTTTTTTAAATTAATATTTATGTGTTAAATTAGTTTGAGTAATTGACAAATTTGGTCATAACAATAAAATAGAAAAATTGGTATTTATATTTGTTTTCATTTTGTGGTAAATAGGAACTATAGGAACATAAATCAAAAATATGCAATATTTCACGTCAAGAACTATTATCAGCACGAATGCCGCGAATTGCAATTTTGCCACCTTACTGCGAGTTTAGTTTGTAGTTGCTCTATTATTATGCATACATTCTTCATCAAGATGACACGCGAATGCTAGCTCATCATGCGTGGCACTGCATAAAACTACTTACTGCTAAAATGACTCCTCTATTCATAGAAAGTGTGGACTAAGTATAACATTTTCCGGAAATAATTTATTTTGACAATGTACAATGCTGAATAACTTCTGATGTAGGCTTCATAAATCAACTACACTGAATTAGTGTATATTACATTTTATAATAAATATTTATGCATCTATTAGGTAATATCTAGTTAATCATTATGACATAGAACATACGTCAAATTAAAAAGAGTAGTGATTGTTTTTTCAACAGAGTAATTTCATGGCTTCACTTGTCAATGAATATTTTTTAAATTCACTCGCATAAAGAAGTTTGCCTCAGATATTTTAAACAATTGGCAAAAAATAAATTTTATCTTTATTTTAAGAAAATTTTATTTTTTATTTGCAAGAATGCTTCTTTTATTGTGCAACGCAAAGTGTTAACGTTGATGAGTTTGTGATATGTGTCATTACACTATATTTGTTTAAAACATTAGTAACGCAATTTTATACTAATTAATGTAACTAGAATGATTGATTTTGATTATCAAATTTTTCTAAACTAAACTCAGAATTTTAACAAATATTTTTTTAGAAATATAAAGTACTTATTATGCACACATTAAGTAACTCGGTAAGCTGGTAAAATGACTAGTTTCAGAGCCTATGATATTTGTGCCAATGTAATCAAGGCCAAAAAGTAAAGCCCAAGGTTGTAGTACAAAGCGGAAACGAATTAAAGCAGAAGGATATCTCTGCTTTGCCGAGGCTCAACTAGGATTGATGTAGGATTGTTTGTCCAAGAACAATTTTGGCACAATCGGAAAGCAGTAGGATGAACAGAAGAGTCTTTAACTGTGCTTACACTAACAGTCTATGTTTGCGTGGATAGTATAACAAGCTTTATTCATTAGACGAGAGAAATTAAGAGAAAAATAATTAATTGGAACGTTGATTCTTAACAAAAGTATTTCTTTACGCGGGAGACGCAGTTAGCTTACCCAAACTCAATCGGCCTGTCAATGGCCGCCTCAATTAAAAGAATTTAATATTTGTAATGTTAAAAAACAACAAAATTTATTTTAAGAACAATTGTGATTTATCCGAAATAGAGGTTACGACTATAGGTTGAGTGCAGATTGCATTTATTTATACGTTATTGGATACACTCGATACACGCTAAACACTAGACACTCTAGCCACTAAAGAATGAAGACAAAGTTGAGGCTTATATAAGACCTAGCCTGGCTTTTGTGGAAGTAAATTACGCTATTCTCATTTTGTGGAAGAATCTAAGTGTTTCTGCTATAGACCTTTTCATGAGACGCCAACGGTGGAAATATTCTGCGCATTAGTAACGGTTGACGTATTCCCTAAATTAAAATTATAGTCTATAATTTTATTAGTACTTTTTCAATTAATTTTGTTGTAACTGGGTACTTTATTATATCAATTTCTCCTATCAGTTTCATCTATTTTTTTTTTTGGAAAGTTGTATTGATTGAATTGAATGTTACATTAATGTCAATATAAAATAATACGACTTGTTATTTTTTATAATTGGGAATAAAAAGATAATGATTGAGAAATGAGCTAATTATATTTGTTTTTCATTGATAATTACATTGTCAGAATAGATATTAACACTAGGTTTACAGGACTTGTCAATTTCGTCAAATTGATTGATTAGTTGATTTTAAAATTTGAAATCACACGCAAAAAACAATAGCATTAATCTTAACTATTTTACATAGTCAATTTATTTTTTTAAAGAGTATATACATACAATCACTATTTTCCTCAGCTTTCTAAATTTCGAAACTTGTATGTGGTATTAAAAGTACATATGTTGCTTGTAAGAAATAAGAGTATGTGATTATATACAGCTCCCTCGTGAACCTAGTATTAAAAAAACCGAACTAATTGACAACACAATACAATAAATAAAACAGAATCATATCTATATTGAATAATTGTTTGAAATAAAAAACTACAATAGCATATTCTGTTTAAATTTTATTCAATAATAAATATTCTTATTCAATGTAGTCACAACAAGTGTTAATAACCATGGAAGTTGAAGCAGTGCAATGAAGTTAAAGACGAGTTTGATTTATGTATATTTTTTTGCTCAGATATTGCTTACTATTTTTCAGAATAGAATATCAATTATTTTACAAAAACAAACCATATTTTTTATTCGGAGAAGAAACCTGGCAAAATAACAGTACATAAATTCATAATGAGTGCTCTTGCAATTTTTTGGGGTTCTTTTATTTATAGGGGTTTTATCATCATAATGGAACATTGCTGCAAAGTTTTAAATGATTCCAAATGAGGTGATAATTTCTCTAAAGCAGGTTTTGAAATTGAAGTGTTAATTACACGTCATGTCTCGCAAAGTGATAGACGTTGAGGTGACGACGAGTAATTGCCTTTTATGCCGCCTTTGCCTTCTAAACTTGCTTATTTAGTCTTTAGCGGCAGGTGATGGGCTTCAAACCGTTCTAAACTAATCAAACAATGCTTGCCAAGAATGTCAAAGCATTTCAAGTTGTTCAGAGCTTGTGCGATATGGAAGCATAGACTATAGCTTGCTTATGATATAACGTTAGAGGTGTTAACCTATCAATACGTGTACTTAAGAAATTAACTTGCTATGGTTTCGTCAATAGTTTCAAATATTGCAGTTGTTTCTGGTATAATTTATTTTAATCACGATGGATGTAGAAATCGTAGTTTTGATTTTCATAAAATTTTCAATAGTCAAATATTAGTGCTGATAGTGCAAAATAATTAATTTCTATATTTCATAATAAATCAAATTGCTAAATTAATAATTTATAAATATTAAATATTTAAAGTAACTGGTGCTATTTACTTCATAATATTGTGAACAACTAATATATTGTAAAATAGTATAGTTTGTTTTTGTTTATATGGAAAAGATTTGAACAATGAAATAACCATTGTGTAGTAACTGCTAGTTTACATTATAAAAACTAAATGAATTTTAATAATAAATGCGTATCTAATTTGTTTATATTTAATAACAAAAAAATAACAGACCACAAGTCGGACGTGTGAAATTGGCTCAGTTCTTTAGCTTGGCATTTCTTTAGTTGCTAAAGCAGACAAGACACTGTTTCTTTGTATTAAAATTATTAGTTGGTATCGACCAACTTTCTTATTACCATCACCAGAAAAACAGTGGAGTATATTAAGTAGGATATACGGATTAAAGAAAAATTCCTTAAAATACTATTGAACGAGCGAATTAACAAATCACTTGCAAATCACCCATAGAATCACACACACAAATAATTTTTTGTAAAACCACATCACGAGATGACGCGGTAGACTCAAGCCGAAGGTATAATTAAAGGACGACGTCAGTCAGCCTTGCGCAGGATTCTGACTACAGAGTTCAACGATACACCATTAATCAGAGTAATCTCCTCTCTCGCGGTTGTTTGTTAATTGGTATTGCCCCGTTTATGTTAGGTTTGTAAATTAGTGTAATACATATTTTATATACAAACCGCAAATTTAATTTTGTGTATAATTAAAATAATATATGGAAAAAAACTATATTTTTATTAACATATTATAATAACAATAATGCAGAAAACTAAAATTATACAATTTATATATAAGAGAAAGAAAGAAAATACAGTTTCATATGTATACTTATGTAAACGTAAAATATATAAAATATTAAAGAAAATGGTAAATTTTTCACTTTAATCATTAATTAAAATTTATTGCGCCGCTTGTTCTTGGATATTGTTTGGTAAATCATTAAAGTTCGGTTGTGCTTAGGATACTGAGATTCTCAACAAATTTTGTAAATTTTTATCTGTCAATTTCGTTTTATATTTTGATTTTATAACAATCATTGTTGAAAATGTTTGTTTACATTAATAGGTGTTTAAAAAACAGTAAATATTAAAGTAAATTTATCAGCATAATTTTCTCTTATTTTATTGTGTACTCCTGTACATGCACGCACAGTAATATCTGCAAATTTTTAATCTTTTTCTAGACAAATTTTGTTAACAGCAAGCAATATATATTTTTGTTAAATCCTTTAATGACTACTTATAAATTATTTGTTATGTTCAGCAATTAATTTGAAATATGTAAGATTGTTTGGACTAATGCTAAACTTAATTTCTTACATTTTTTAAGAACATTTTATTTTGCTTCTATTTTATATTTTTATTTGATTTTAGTTTTAAGATTTAAATTGATCATTTTTGTGTTTTGTGTCGTGCCACTACGCAAATTAATTTCTTTGAATACGCATATTGATCCAATCAATCATATCCCGCATACTGCTTTATTATAATTATTAATAAAAATTGATTAAAAGTCTACTTTTTATAAACTTGTGATTTTTTTCATTAATTGTTTTACCAATAATTTAAAAATAATATGTATTTTTGATTGCCTATTGTAGTAATTATCAATATCACTTAAATAACTTTGAATCTCTAAAAACCTCAGACAGATTTTCTAAGATTTTAAATAGTCAACACACGACTAACAGGGTTAGATGTAAGATGTAACTAATAACTCAGTAGAAAAAATTTAGTACTCTCTGAATTGATGGATTACGCGTTAATTTTACAGCTGTATCTCCTCCTATTGCTTTGCTAAGACATAAGATTGACAATTAAAAACTAATAAGCTGAACGTTGATATATAAAAATAATATTCTTCAAAAAATAAGCTGAACACAGTGCTTAAATTTTTTTTTATAATAATTAATAGAACAATAAAACTTTAGGCCCCGCTCCGTAACGCAGTCGGTAAGCCGTCTGACTGTAGCAGTGACAGTGAGGTGCATATTCGAGAGACACGAATTCAAATTCTGCTGGGGGATATTCAATATAATATATACTTTCATAGAATTCAGTCTCAATAACTGCTAATAACCTTGGTAGTTGATGCAGTATAATAAAATGGAGGCCAAGTACGGTGTCGATAATCGGCATGGTTGCAGTACGCTCCAAAAAAAATTTAAAAAAAAATTTTAAAAAATTAAAATAAAACTTTAGGTTTCAAGGCGCAGTAAAATAAATAAATCAACAAAAGAAATAAAAAAAAACAACAAAGGAAACACTAATTTGCAACATAAGCCGCACATATTTGTCACCAGTCACGACACGCTTACGCAATAAGTTTGTTGTTTTTTTCTAAATTATATTGGTGTTTTGGCGGCTCACACTAAAAATTGCCAAAAGCTGCGAGTTACCAACCTTTGGTGTAGTGCACTTTGATTCGCAATAGTTACGTAAAATTTAATGACATTACATGCTGCACAGATTATCATACCTTGAGTAATTTTTGAACCTTTTTTAAGAAAAATTTTAATGTACAAATATGTGGATGATTTATTACTTACTATTTAAATATTTAGTTCAAAAAATTGTGTTCTGAAACGTATCTAAATTGTCAGATTGTTTAATTCTTGGAGACTTAAAAAGTTATGATGTGTAATCAGTATCACATTACTGTCGCATGGTGTACCTTTAATAGCACTTTAAGTATATTAGCGTGTATTGTATATTGCATAGAACTAGCGTGGAAAACAAATCTACATTCCACAAAACGTGGAATGCAACCTACGGGGTCCTTCTTCACGTTGTAACAAATGGTAATCATTCTTTATGCAATAATGATGGCATATTTTACCAATGTTACCAACTTACTAAATATGTAATTTTGCAACCATAACTAAAGAAAAAATAAAAACCAAGCATATTTTAATGAATAATGTTTCATGAAACGTTATGCACATCTCTAAACTTAAATTATTCCAGTTCTACGCACATACATTGTAATAAATATTGACAGCAAACAAACAACGGTAATATGAATATGTTTAAAATGTTTACATGAATGCATTAAAATCTATCCAAAAGAATACCAATCTATTTATAACCAAATTAAAGTATATTCCGATCAAATATTTATTCCATAATATTTTCTGGCGTTAGAATACTAAAACAACAAATTTTATTTTTAAGCAGATTTAATTAGAAGTACTTTTTGTAATTAAGAACATACAAAGTTATTTAGTCCAGAACTAACGGCATCTGATATTTCAACAGCTCTCATATTCCCTTACTTGTTGTAAAGAAATCGAATCTAGAAAACATTTAATTAAGCTACGAAGCTGCGTTTTTCAGTAAACCATTACTCTGGTAATGTAATACCATAAAGAATATGAACTTGAGAAAAATATTTCAGGAACACTTTGGCTGGGTTTGATTATTGTGCACTTAACAAAAACAGCACATGCAAACCTGGGCATTATTCTGTTTTTAGAAAAATATAGGATGCAGTAGAAGTCTTACAGGTAATTAAATTTCAAATGATTTCAATAATTATCATGAAATTTTTTTAAATTAAATTTTGAAATAAATAATTAAACAAAATTTACTCGCTTGGTATTGATTCAATTGTTTAAGTAGATATTTGAGTGACTGGCAATTACCTACGCAGGTAGTGCTAGCGACGCAAGTAGAAAACATTGTTGTTTAGTTGTTGCTTGTGCCGCTTAAGTTTGCTAAATCTGCAGCTAACTTTGTTACTACAAGATATTACCAAAATCAGAGAAATACTTTGTTTTCTGGTTACAAATAGCATGTTGTTTTAAAACTTTAAAACAAATATTAATAGTACAAGAAATGTTTCATATTTTGATAGCATTGTAATATTAAAATATTATAATTATAATACAAACATAAAAAAATTTTAACTTGATATTTGCTCTAATGAAATATAAGACACAACGTAAATAACTTAAAATCAATGGATAGAACAAATAACAAAAGAACGATCAAAGCCAGTAAGAGTAATCTCTTAAAAAATATTTTTTTTCTTTTTGTTACTACAAGACATGTAGCTTAAGCATTTGACTCGTTTTATCACACTTGAATAGGTTTACCGAATGTTTGATTATGAATCGTTATTGTTTTTAAGTATGGAAACTGTGCTTGGGTATAATATGAAATCAGAGACAAAATAATGACTTTCTTACTTACTCAATAATATGATAACATTAAGAAATAGTATAAAAAAAAATCTATCAATGGGTATATTATTGAAATTATTTTTATTGAGTGAACTGTTATAATGCACTGCAATATTTGCAACAACTTATGCTGCTGGCAAAGTAGTTTGAGATGTGTACTTGAACTCAAAAATAAATTAGACAGATATTGCCAGAAAATTTATAAAACTAAAAAGAACATGTTTAAAGATATACACGCCAAACGTGATCAAATAATTTTACTTTGCTTAAATTAGAAGTAGTTTCTAAACGAAATAATTAAATTTGTTTAAAATAGTTTCAAAATATAATTGCGTAGATCGCGTTAGGTAGCGCAGTGGTAAGGCACTAGGCAAGTATTCGGAACTGTCTCGAATTGTGCCACAAGTTTTCGTTTTTACATTACACTGTGGAACAGCAAATTTTTCATTGAGATGGCATTAACGGCATTCGATCAATCATGATTTTTTAAGAAAACGGGTTTATCAAAATTTCCGAATCTTGAATCGTTTTTTTTTTTTAATTTCGATTTTAGTGTTGGATCGAATTTTGGTTGCGATTTGTTATATTGTCCCATAACATCCGTAATTATTGTTAGATCATTTAGCTGTCTTCAATTACACTTCGTGAATAACTAAAACGTAGTTTGTTTATGTTTAATTGTTATAAAGTTATAAGTTTTTAATAGTAATTTTTGTAAAAATATGAACGCATATACCGAACAAATAAACATTTGGAATGTAATAAAGGTTAGTTCACTTGATTAAGTATGAGTTGCTCAATACGATACTAGTATTTCAATTTTCTTGACATCTTTAGTTTTTGTGATAAAATTTTTTTAGTCGAAAAATTGAAACTAGATTCCTTTTCTCAGCTGCAATAGTTTGAATCAATCACTTTGCGTTCTGCTTAAGTAATATCATACCCCTATCGTATTGTACATTTATATGGGAATGTGTATCGTGTCGCACTGTTTTGTGCGTGCGTGTGTGCAGTCAGCACTCCAAACATGGTTTTATTTAATTCTTTATCTTTTGTAAACAAAGAACTCTGCAAGCATCCAAGCATTGTTAGCCGGATATAGAGTCGAATAATTTTTGAGTAAGAAAATTCTATGTCAAAAACTAAATACGCCAAGAGAATTGAAATACTGGTGTCGTATTGAGCAATTGAGTCAAGTAAACATACCTTCATTACATTCTAAATGATTGTTCGGAATATTCACTTTAATAACTTATAACTTTGCAACAATTTAAGATAAACAAATTACATATTCACACATTTCCTTGGTATCTATTCACCAATTGTTATTAAAGACAATTAAATGTTCTAATAATAAATACGGAAGTTATAGGACGCTATATCAAATCGCAACCAAATTTCGATCAAACACTAAAATCGAAATTAAAAAAAACTCAAGTAGAAAATTTTGAGAAATCCCGTATTCTTAGAAAATCATGATTAATCGAGTGCCGTTAATCTTGATCTCGATCGAAAATTTCTTGTTTCACAGAGTTATAGGCAAATGATTGGCAAAACCTTCTACTAATCTATCTCGCATGTCAATTGAAAGTTTGTGATAGATAAATATCTTAATGTTTTTAACTTATTATTTAGAAATAGTGATTATATTTATATCTGCTGAGCAATAAACGCCTCAATAAGATCCATTGTTAGGAGCGTTGTGGTTTAAAACCCGTTTTGAGAGGTCTGCACCCTACCGAATAGAAACAAATAGTACAACCACCAGTACGTAGGAGATCAAGTACGGTGTCGGTCTGTAACTGATGTGATTCCAGTACGCCACGATGCCTTAGACCTCAAATTTGGATTAAAAATGGGTTGAGAGTAATGATATACAATTACTACAAAAACTATAAATTTGAAACTTAAACATATTAATTAATAGTAATATTAAAAATATTTTACATATACATCTTCTACCTGTTTATCTTTTTTTAATTTATAAGCATTTACAAGAGTTTTAATTATAATACAATTTAACACAAAAAGTTTAATTTGACTTTGTTCGTAATAATTTCTTAAATCTTAATCATAGAATATTTTATTATGCTTGCATGAAAAAATGTAAACAGGATTAAAATAGCTTTGAGCTATCTAAAGCTAGATTACCGCACATATTTTTAAGTTTGTTTTGCGTACAACTGTGATTTTGACGAATTGTGGAAAATTGTATAATAGAGTTAATTACTAAAGTAGGTTTCGCAAACGGGTAATTCCTTACAGTCTGTTTACTTTCTTGTTTGATTTCCCTTTTTGAAAAGTCAGCGTTTACGGCACCACGCATTTCACTAAATTAAATTCTTTGTATAGAGTTACAAAAAACGATTGGCCTTAATTTCATTAATTTGATTATTAAACTTTGTTATTACACTACATTTAGTTAATACGGATAAGTAAAATTTTCTTCTTCTTTAAAGTAGAATGAAAACGAATGCAGGAAGAAAGTACTCGATTCAGCACGCTGTATATTCGATTAATGCAAGTAGTTCAAATACTGAATTAAAACTGAATTCCACAATTCTACCAAAACAGATTATAAGATAATAATAAATCGTTTACTGCCTTCCAGCTTAACTGCTTCACGTTAGTTTTAAGGACTTTTAGTGGAGAAGTGAACTGATAATTTTAATACAAAATTAAATTGCAATGGAAAGAAAGAAAGAGTAGAAATGTTAAGAAATATCAATCTTATAAACCAACATTGTATTACATTAATTTACAAACTAAACATAAACGTATCAACATCAATGAACTAACAACCGCGAGAGAGGAAATTAATCAAACTGGTGATGAGTTGTTAGACTCTTTGGTTAGAATACCGCGCAAACTGAAGACCTTCGGCTTAGGTTTGTCTTACACAGTGTTTTTTTTAGCGCAAACGAGCATGCATAGATCCCGCAAATAGTTTTTAAACGGAGTGCCTACTTTTTTTCCGTCTTCACAATATGTTCATTCTCTCTCACTGTACTGCTCTTGTGGCAACTGTTTACTGCATTGCAAGAGTAACCCTTGATTCACCTATTGTAGGTTGGAAATAATTTTTTTTTTATAGGTAGCCGATCTGAACAATCCTTCTCCGATATGTTAAAAATGCTCATATCTTTCTTTATCTGCTTAACGTAGTTGCTCTGCGTTTTGTGTGTGATGATAATCTTTATAAATATTCTACCATTCTCATGTAGTCATAGAATTGTAATCGATGCTTTTTAATTGCATTGTCAAAGTAGCCTACTTTCTCATAATTTTTATTATTGAACCACAGGCGATATTGTCCTGCAACTTGTAATAGATCATAGATTGTTCTTAAAATGTTTCTTTAGATTTTTAGCAAGTTCTTTATGCTGCTGGAACCCATGGGTTTCGGGCCGTACAAGATGGCTAGTCCTGTACGGTAGTGTTTCAGTTTAGCGTTTACTGACAGGTTTCTTTCGTCAAAAATGTTTTTTGTTTGCTACTTTAGATATCTTATTGTTTTCTTTCAAGCTTAATATTTTTCTGGCCCGTTTCATTCATCCTTATTATTTTCTTTAATCTAGTTTTTCTGTATCTAGCGTCAATTGCCGTTTTTTTGTGTATTGCTTTGTTAATATTTTTCTGTTCGGACACGAAATTTGCAGACCTGTTTTATCCGCTTTGTCTTTAAGTTGATCGATTTGCCTCACAGCTTCATCATCTAATGCAATACAAAGCAAACATTTTTAGCCCAGATTTGTATCAGATTAAATAATATTGGTGATCGTTTTTCCGGAGTTTAGTTTTGATATGAAACTAGTTACTAATTTGATCTCTAAATTTTTACTTTACTATGTTGATGATTTTTTCATCGACTTAATACTCTTCGAGCGCGTCAAAAACAGTCGCAGAATCATATGCTTCCTGAATAAAGATATAAAGGAAGGAGATAAAGATATTATTTTGTTAGTATTATTCAATAATCATTTTAAGGAATAGAATTTGTTTACTACATGACCTTAATGTAGTATTTGTCATATTATATAGTGTAATATTTTATTACAACTAACATAAATTTAATACATTTCGTATGTAGAATTGATTACAGTTAGCCAGTGACAATGTTTAAAACCTCTTAAAGTTTAGTGATCTTAATGGATTTTATCAAAGACGTATGAAACCTTGTATCTTAAACTAAATAGAATTAGGATAAACTTTATTGTAGTAACAATCCTAAGATGTATTGGCAAGAACTTGAGTGGGCGAGCTGGCTGGAAAGTGCCTACACACTTGAAAACTGAAAATAAAAAGTTAAGTAAAATCAGAGTTGCATCAAATTTATATATATATATTGAGCAATGATTATAATAAGATATTTTATCAGCAAATAGAAACATTTAATTTGCTAAAATTAATAAGATATGTTTATTATCATTATACAAACAGGAGTCAGTTTATTTATACCACCATTCCCAACTCTTATATACCCAATATTTGGGTGTAAGGCGTTGTGGTGTGTATTGTGAGCTTACTGCAACCACACAGATTATAGACTGACGCCGTACTCGACCCCCCACCATTGCCCTCTCAGTAGCTGCACCGATTTTATGTTCGGCAGGATGCAGACTTCGCAACTTTGAATCCAAACTACAACAATGTCAAGAAAGAAGTTGTTAAACGGGGATTAAATCCGAAGCCCACTGACTTACAAGTCAACGCGCTGCTAAGTGTGCTACCTAGGCAGTTCAAAGAATTTATATAAAAAATATAATTAAAAAGTTACTTCTTGTTATAAATTTGTATATTTTATTACTTTAAAATTTAAATAAGTTTAAACAATATCTATTCTTTAATTTGATAAGTGACTTGATTATAAGTCACAAAATTGGAAAAGGTAGTGCTAGCAAGATATTTATTAAAATAAAGAATAGACTTCTAAATAATAAAATGAATTACTATGAATCTTAGTAAATGATTTCATTTTAGAATGATGTTGAAAACGACAATTTTAAAAACTATTTTTAATACTTCTGGTTAACTATAAAGCAATGTTATAAGAAAAAGTAAACGTGTGAACTAATAATAAATTAATAATAATAAACTAGTAATAAATTTCAATGCATTTATTGTGTTTCTTAAGTAGCACTTGCAATTCAAGTTTAATTATTATATTTTATATATGTTAATCTGTTTTACTGGTGTTTTTACTGTTGTGACATAATACAGCAAACATATTCCATGTTTCGTCAGTTTTCTAGTAGTTGTGGGTTTCTCAAGTTTAATTTGTATCTACTCGGAATTACTTTTGGTGACCCTATTCGTTGTTTTTCCGACTTATTTGTTATACCAGGAGGCCAGATAATCTTATATTACATACTGCTCTGCCGTGATTTACTCGTTATCCCAGATGCATCCGACCTGAATTTCGCGTTTTATTGTATTCCCGGATGTCGTTTTTTGACTTTATTTTTTATTTCATTGCAAAAAATACAACTGCTTGCTATAAAAAAATGCTATGGTTAATATGCTCAGTTGAATAGGACTTTTTGAATTTGTACTTAATGTGTATTATATAAATTAGGTAAACAACAAATATTAAATTAGATAAAACGCAAACAGAAAATGTTATAGCTAAAAAAAAGTTGCTTTTTGATTACCAATTGTTGTTAAATAATTAAATATAATTACCCTAAAAATTATAGCAGTTTCTGTTTAGTTAATTGAGTTGGTAACTACCACGTTAAGTGTTAGTTTTAAACATGATTGCTTTTTCTATCAAACATTTTTTTCTAAGAAGGTATAACATCTTATGTTTTCTATGAAAATTAATATTTATGGTTAGTAAAAATTAAACCCAATTTGTTTTAAAGCTAGACACAGTCATCCAAAACTTGGTTCAAAAGATATTTTATTGAAGAAATATACTTATACCATAAATAATTATTAAATAATTTAAATTAAAAAATAATTAAATTGCAATGATATGTTCTTTTAATTAAAGCAATAAATCACTTGAATTTAAACATTAAAATACTTTTGTTTTGTTTCAGGTAGAATATAAATAAATCTCCGATAAGTCTTCTACCATGAAAAATGAAAATGACACCTTGGAAAAATGACAAAATCACGCGCGAATGCTTCAGTTAATTCAACGCAGAGAATTCAGATGTCATCCATAATTGATCACCATTCCTAAACCCGGACTAGTCAGGTACAGACAGAAGTCTGTCTACAATTAAATCAAAATGGAAATGCGATATCAGAATATCTTTGCATTCATCATGTACGCAAGTGCTAAACGGAAATTTTATATAATTCGACATAAATCAATAACTTAGTGACCTAGTGAATAAAGTGTATGACAAAAAAATAAAGACAGATCAATATTCAATGTGATAAATTGAGATAATTAAAAACTAAAGCAGATAAAAGATGGATATATTTAATAATACAACATCAGTTTTCTTAACTGATGACTTCCCAATTGGAGATGGATCAATTGACACTTTTGAAGGAGACAATAGCAGTTGTAGAGACTCCGAATCACAAACAACAGAATTCTACCGGTTCATAACAAACGGCATCTTATTGAATGTAATTGGTATACTTGGAATTCTCGGAAATATTATCTCAATGATAATTCTTTCAAGGCCCCAGATGCGGTCTAGTATAAATTACATTCTAATAGGTCTGGCCAGAGTGGATACAGTTCTTATTATAACCAGCATACTTCTCTTTGGAATACCAGGAATTTATCCTTGGACGAATTTCATGTTTACTTACTTCTACAATGTGTATCCGCAAATTGTTCCAGTCGTCTACCCATTGGCAACTGCTCTCCAGACGGCATCTGTCTATCTAACTCTGATGGTCTCCCTGGATAGGTTTGTCGCAGTGTGTCATCCACTGCGATCCCGATCACTGTGCACATATGGTCGTGCACGAATTTACGTTATTTGTATCACTGTCTTCTCAGTGCTATACAACATCCCTCGTCTTTGGGAAGCGACCATAAAAACAGAGTGGGACAAGGAGTTTAATATGACCATCTACTGTGCTAGACCTACGTCATTGCGGTACAACGAAACCTATCTATCAGTGTACATCCACTGGTGTTATTTAATCTTTATTTATTTAATTCCGTTCTTCAGTTTAGCTGTGCTCAACACAGCGATCTATTCTCAAATCCGGAAGGCAAACCGAGAGCGTGCAAGACTCTCACGACTGCAACGAAGAGAAATTGGTCTTGCCACCATGTTGATGTGTGTGGTGTTAGTTTTCTTTGCGTGCAACCTACTCCCATTGGTGATTAATATTATAGAATCTTTCCGAATTGAAATTGATGCTGCACTGCTCGACAGAATGATAAAAACCTCCAATTTATTAGTCACGTTTAACTCCAGCGTTAATTTCATCATCTACGTTATATTTGGCGAAAAATTCAAACGGCTGTTCCTCATGCTATTTTGCAGTCATGGTCTGTTTGGCATTTCCGGAAGAGACTCTCCAGATGGAGCGACACATGACGATAGCTTTATGTCTAATGGAGATAGGACAAGTCTCAGGTTACATCGACAAAATACCACGATGAGTCGAAATGGAGTGTGCGTGGTGCGAATAAATGGTACTAGTGTCCGAGACACATCTGGACGACGGATACGTGC
Organism: Diploeciton nevermanni; assembly: GCA_027575565.1. Lineage (NCBI taxonomy): Eukaryota > Metazoa > Arthropoda > Insecta > Coleoptera > Staphylinidae > Diploeciton > Diploeciton nevermanni. Next base: position 30,315 of record JAODIE010020887.1, read on the forward strand.
CCCAAGTCCAGGTCCTTGTGTATATTATCCGGCACGTGATAGAGAGCAAGAGAGGGATAAGAGAGGAATTCAGAAAGATTTTAGCAGTGCATTTACTACGCAAACTTCTTTGAGTGTCAGCACAAATGGTCATGGTCATGATCATGATTGGAGTTCTGAGGCACGGCATAATGGACATCATCATGGTCACAACGGATGTGGGCATGATGGACATGATCATGATGAGCATGGGTTTTAAATAGAAAATTGTAGTAAATGTAAATAAGAATGACATGGAAATGGACCAAGAATATTCTAGTCAAATATAAATTATTATTAAATTTTAAATATTTTTATCTTTAATTGTAGTAAATGGAATTACAACACTAATTTGTTTAAAGGCAGTGGTTAAATTCACGAACACAATATAGCAGCAGTAAGAAATGAGAAAAGTTTGTGTTAATTTCCACTCAACGTTTGCTTATAATTTTACTTTTATTTTGTTTTAAGATTTTCACAAAATACTCATTTCTTTTGCGCGCTGGATTAATTTTACAAAACTTGTGTGCTTAAATCTCGTGGACGTCAAGTGTATACGATTATAGCATACAATTAAAACAAGCAAACTGTATAAGCAGATATAAAGTAAAAGACTTGGAAATCTACTGGAATCTACCGTAAATGCAGAAGAAAACAGCTAATCGAATACAAACCTTATTTAATCTACATTAAAACAGGGTACTTAAAACTGTCGTCATTAATGTGTAAATTAAAATAAATCACTATTTTAGACATCAAATAAATCCATAGAAGTAAATCATTCATACACAATCACCGCACTATAATGTCTCAATCAATTTTAGCTTTACCTACAACTTCAAATATTCATCACATTAAACACAAATTAATTGCTATACGCTCCATCAAGGTACGGAATACAATGCTCATTGGTCTAAAAACAACACATTCTCTTTGCTACAGACAGCGAACTATTTATTGCTTGATTGACTTTAAGTAAGGAGCCACAAAGCAGAGAATTAAAACTAATTGTTGGCCTACAAAGCTCCTAGGACAGAGTTCTTGGCGCGACGTAGCTATTTTAACGTGTTGGGTACACATTGAATAATACCCAAGATTGAATGTCAATACAAACATTTTTGTTTATAACCAACAGATAAGTATCCTAAGAGGGGAAATAAAAACGCTCTATTGTGAAAATTCATTGACACGCATATGAATGTAAATTAAATCAATTTTCATATTTGTATAAGCTATGTGTCTGTTACACGCAATATATTGTCAATATTTTATGTTCTACAATGTCAAATTGTTTGATGCTGATAAATACATTGGCAATTTAATTCGATGATATTTTATTCTTTATTAATCTTTTAAATCCTTAGAAAAGTATGCGAAGCTCTTTCTTGGCTTGCAGCTAGTTATTTTTGCTTTAATCAATTTAAATTATACAATAAAGCTTTTAGTATTGATTTTGGTACTAATGTAAAGTAAATAAATTTTTATTTCAACCCATGAATAATTTAAATACCAGTCAATTTATTTCTGCAAATCAAAGTAAGAGACACAAAAAGAGATCAAACAATTTCATCAACGTTACTAAAAGTTCTTGTATTATCTTTAGATAAAATACCCATGACACAAATAGTTATTAGCTTAATAATTGTTATAATTGTTCTAAATTATTCGCCATTTTAAATATTTATTTACCATAATTTTATTAGTTCCTATTAATATAAATAATCATCAAATTCATGTAATTAGAAATTAAAAATTTTGATTAAAATACAATTGTAAATACACAAATTAAAGAAATTGAATGTATTTATAATTTAATTATATGATATAATAATATATAACCATGTTATTTATTTATCAATTAAAACATCATATATAGAAATTAGTTGAAATAAAATATTTATTGTGTACAAGGTAGGTGTATTGTGAAAGCCAAGCAAAAACTCTATTGATTTTAGTAATTTTTTTAATTTATTGTACGTACACAAAGAAGACAAAAAATATTTAAATTGTTATGTACCAAATAAATTTGTTGAATTTAAACTGATGTAATTTATTATAATGTATAAAATGCTGATGAGCATAAGTCAAAATCTGGAGAAAAAGAAGAAGTACGAAAATAAATTATTTAAATACATAATTTTCAAGTTGTATTAATTAACTAGCATTATGTATTGATATCTTATATTTGCAGATTTATGAAAATAACAACCTTATGGATAATTAAAGGTAAGATTTCAGCTCTGTTTTTTTTAATTATAAAATAATACATAAATTACTTTGATATTAATACCAAATATTAATTAGTTTATTTTTAAATAAGTTAAATTTCAATAAGCAAATACAAAATATATTATTCTTTTTTTTTTGTTGACTTTATTTATTTTGAAACCCTCAATTGTTCATTGTTGTTTTAATAATAAGCTATTAATATTAATATTTTTTTAGCTATAATTTTCTAACTTTTTTTGAATTATGTATGGATTTAGTCAAAATTGCATTACTTTTTGTAAAAAATATCTGCACTGGCATAACGTTAAAATACTTCCTAGTTAATTAAATTTGCTGATAAAGTATTCTATCAAGTATTCAAAATCCTATTTTAACCAAAAACAGAGAGATGCACAACTTGATTTAACTTGGAATTATGTGCCTTACCTAAGCCAAATTTATCTATACTGCTCATGATATAAAGAACTAAAAAATAATAATGTACATTCTCAGTACGTGACATTTTTTCATTTGTTTTATTAAACATTGCTGTTTATATCGTAAATTTTCACTTTGAAGCTAATTTTCAAGATTTATTATCATATCCCATTTATAATTTGAAACGTACCTTTGCCAGGAGTGCAATAGATGGTCACGCAAACATCCATCAAAAGTGTTTGCTCCAGGTCAACAATTCACAAAGGCGCCAGCCAAGCTTGCACACTTTGTCATTACAATTTAATTACAAGGTGATCACTGTCGGTAATGAACGCCATATTTAATTACGTTTACAGAACATCTGTATTTAAATGAATACTCTCGTGATTCCTACCAATTACTCAATTAATACAAGTTGATCTTTTAATACAAATTGATTGCATAAATTTGACGAAGTACACCATGTTATTATTCAAAAAGTAATTTAGTTCTAAAAATAAGCTTAAATAAATTTCAACAAAGTATGTTTACAGTATGTGTTTTATGTAAATAACCAAATGGTTATGTAATTGTGTACTCATTAATCGCTGCTTCAAAATGTTAAGGCACCACCAATATTAATCAGCGTCAGTAGGTTTGCAATAGTTGCCTTTAAAATTAATTTTCTACGCTTGCGCTGCAACAAAACACATTCAAGTTGCTTATTGTGCTTTACAAGGTTGCCTGAGAATCCTGAAAATCATCGTTAGAATGCAGAAGGAAAGAACAATAGCATGAAGGCATTTAAGCGTATTGATTAATATTTGCATTAAAATGAATGTTCTCATGCAAAATTTTTTAGAAGTATTTGTTTTGTATTGTGAAGCAAACAACTTGAAAAATTATGTATTAATATTTATTGCATTAACACTATAGAAAAAAAAATTAATAAATTAAATAAATTTAGTCTTTATATTTTTAGTGCATGTTTCTGCCAACAACATTTTGTTTTACATTGAGTTGAAAACTGATTATAAAATATTGCAATGCAAAACTGAGAATATTCAAATTTGCAATAACATTGATTACACTTTACTATCCGTTTAATGATTAAAATTCAAAAATTATAAATCAACAATTGGGGCATAAATTTGAATTTTTATTTATAAACGACAATTTTTATATTACAGCATTACAACATTAGGAAATGTTTTTAATCTTAAAATGTGCTGCTATTATTTGCAGAAAACTAGACAGTTGTTTTTATTTGTTGATGACAAAAAAACGCCAAATTGAGTCGAAGACATTAAGATTAAATATAAAAATTACCTGAGTCAATAAGTAAAAAACGGTTTCCTTATTTTACATAATATAAGTCAAACTAAATGAGTAATATTTTATTAGTTAGTTTCTTTGACAACATAATGTAATTACTTATATATTACTTATAAAAATATATATGTAAATTCTAATATTAAATATTTAACGTCTATAACCATAATGCCCGTTATATGAAACATTCATCCTATTGCATGATAAAAGAAGTAATAATAAAACTTAAATCAACACCAAAATAACACAAACAAAACGGTAAATTGCAAGAAAATACAAGGAGGGTAAATAAGCGAAGACAGGCCCGGAAACGTGATGACGATTGTGAAAAAAAACAAAGGACACATTTTTATCTGTGCAAGTCCGCGGCAGGCGTCGTATAATTTTATATCAAATGCAAAAACATGACTTGTTCATAGACCCAAATCTGACAACCAACCGCCACCTCCATCGCCACCAGCAATGGACTCGATGCGAGTGGGAAGCACGAGTGAGCGGAAATTGGGTTAGTGGTACAACATTGTGGAAAATTTTATCTTTGCCTAAATTAGTGAACTGGTGAACTGGAATATAAACTGGTCAATAAATTAAAATTTTGTTGGAATTCAATTATGCTAACGAATGCAGTTAAAAAAATTTATAACTTATTTAAAAACTATTTAGTAAATTAAAAAACTGTTCTATGTAAATTTTATTAAAACAAAAACAATATTATTTTTAAAACTACAAAATGATACAAAGTTTTAACTAAACATTATTATACGCTGACAATTTACACTTACCAATATATATTAATTAGTATTAAAGTGAAATTTTCTCAACATAATAAATATTAAATATTTTTTAACCAACTTAAAAATAAATAATTATATTATAAAAACAAAACATATTCTTTATATCTATAAGAAATTGCATTTATATACAAATATCTAAATAATTAAACTAGATTTTTGCAACTCTGTTACATGTTTATTCCAATAAAAGAAAATTAATAATCACCAACTTTGAATTTGTGAATAAATATTATTTAAGAAAAATTTTATGTATAACACAACATAACATAATAATGTAATTATTATTATTATTATTATTATTATCATTATGTTGTTTGCAATCCTGTAAATTTTTGTCACTCAACCAGGTTTCAAATTTTTCTTCTATGAGGATCAGCTCTTTAAAGTGTCTTCTACCTTTTCAAAAAAAGCAGGCGCCCTACTCACTATACCATTTTTTACTTAAAATATGATACCTTCCGCAAAAAGTACTTTTTCGGTAAAAATAATAAATAAAACCATATGATTTAGCATTAGAAAAGTAAGTAGATGACAAAATAATGTCACGCATTATAGCGCAAGAAAACTTTTATTTTAAATTACTTTGCAACAAGAAACATATCAAATTACCAGATTAAATTTATTACTTCTTATCAATCTTAAAGAAAACCTCAAAAGTTTTATTACATTTGTAAATTTACCTGAATTTCTTTGTTTTTATTACAGACTTTTATTATGTGTTATTTGTATTATTTCGCAGCATTTGTTGTATTTCAAAGAACAAAAATAAGAAAAACCTACAAATCATCTGAGATTGAAACGGCAAGTACCGCGCAATGGCAGTGGGTTGGATCAAGTGAATAGGAAAAACCAATTTCAAACATCAAGTTAATGAAACCTAGCACAGTGGTGCCTAATCGACATCTTGTCATTATCAGAAGTCACAGTTGATGAGAAATTCCGAGTTAGGCACAAAAATCTATGTTCTTCTGCGTTTTTTAGAACATCACATTATGATTCATGCAATCAACTGAAAAATAGATATTTTTAAAAATTACGCAATTAGTTTGAGATTTTTGAAAACAAATTTAAATTAGAAACAAGTAGGTTAACTTGGACCTCCCTAATATTAAGAAATAAACAAATCTTTGCAATTTATGTCAACAAAGTAACACTTCGTAATCATATTGACAGAAGTGACAGTTGTTTAAGCAAGAAGCAGATTTTTCACTTCAACTTAAAAGCAAAAACTATTAATTATTTTTAGAGCTAAGTGATTAAAAACGATTGTCATACTACTGCAACACATATAATGTATGTTCTTCCTTGGCTCTGTTGCGCGGGAGACGCGGCTGAATTATCCGAAACACCTCGGTCTATCAAAGGCCGCCTCAATTAAGAGGATTCTTAATAAGGAAATTGAGTATTACTATTTTGACCTTTATTGAATTGATTTTGTATTGAGAACTTGGAACTGGGAGACTAGTTGCGAGACAGTTTCGTAACTGACTGAGCCCTGACTGAGACTAATTTTTATAATTTTCCGAGCGTGGACGTTACCTATGCCCGGCTCACTGGCCCGCTTTTGAGAAACAAAGCACAAACGGTAACGCCGAGGCTCTCTAAACCAATCATAGTTGATTGCTACGATTGGTAACAGGTTCATTCATCAGTTGTGCATTGTGTGAAGAAATCAAGAAGACATGTAAGACACTAAGAAAGTAAAAAGCAACCAGTTTTCTAAATTAAACCGACTTCAATTTAATAAATGGTTTAATTTTGAATCCAACTTTAGGAATTTATTTCTACCTATTTTTTTATTTTTATGTTTTACTTCCCTTGTACTCTGTTTATAATAGATAGTAAATTGGTTTAATTAAAGATACCTTCCTGTACATTAAAAAATGTTTCGTATCTTAACGGACAATGTATATTCCAGCTTCTCAGAGAGAATATGAAGGTAAACATATTGTTTCAATATTATTATTATTTGTTTGTTTCATATAATTTGATGAGAATGTGTATTTATTTACAAAAGAAAATAATAAATCTTGGCTTATAAATAATAACCGATAAAAACTCTCATGACAAAAAAGGCCCAAAGCTTTTATTGTTTCTTCAAAAAGCATTTAATTGATAAATATAATTAATAATTAAATTTACATAATTATATTTATTCAAAACATATTTTCAGAGCTTTGTTGAGTGCAGTTACTAAGTGTTTAAGATTCATTATGTTGATAAAACTTTACTATAACACTTACTTAATATTGAGTTGGTAAAGCATTCTTCAGTATAATTAATTATTTCGTTGAAGAAAACAACATGCCAAAAACGTTTTATCAAGTGAGTAAAAGTAAGTATTTTGTAAAATATATTTTCATATGTGCAACATTTTCCATTTTTAAGAATTAAACTTCTTAAAATTGTATATTTACACATTTAATATTGCATCAAATATAACAAAAAATAAATCATTAATGTCATAAATATAAATAAAGCCAAAAAGACCAAATTTTAACAGGTATACATTTGACTAATACTTATTAACTTTATTTTATTTTGTTATTTTTGAAACGTACTGTAACCATGCCGGATATTGACACCGTATTTGACTTCTATTTGATTATACCATATCAACTATTAACTCTAGTATATTAGCAGTAATTGAAACTGAAATTCTATGAAAGTATGTATTACTCCCAGTAATATACCCTACAGCACGATTTAAATCTGCGTTCCCAGAATGTGTGCCTCGCTGTCACTGCTACAGTCAGACGGCTTACCGACTGACATCTCTTATTTGAGAAAATAATAAAAATTATTTTTATTTAAATGTGTTAGACAAGTTCGTATCTATATATCTTAACAGACAAGATAATTGATATGTTTGCTACATTACTTTTAAAAAATAATACATTTATTCTTATTTATTACGATTTAAAATCAAACCACAAAATATTTTAAAATTCAAAGTTTTACAAAACAAATGTTTCAATTCAAAACTTCCAAATCATTTTAAATCATAAATCTTTTTACGAGTTTTACAAAGCGCGGCCCCTCATTGCGTTATCTCAAATTGTATTTTTTTACTCACACCAGAGCACAAAGCACAGTAGAAGTTTCTTGATCTTTTTTTAGATCTACAAAGAAATTGCACTTACCAAGTTAAAATCCTTGAGTGCGTATTTTATCGCTTTTCCTTGAAGGAAATAATATTGTTTGTTCTTATACAAACCTATAAGAAATTTAAGTAACTTACTATAAGCCGAATAAGAGAAAATATTTAAATATATTTTTACGTTATAATAATATTTTCTTTCTATTGATTAAAAATATTCTGCTAATATATTATTTTATATAGATATAATAAGATTATAATGTCAATTATGCTAAGTCAAAACTGAAGCAGATATTTTACACAATAAATCACATCTTTGATAATTTTGCAAACCACGTTGTTAAAATATACAAATTTCAGGAGACGTGGACCATTTTTTCTATTTTTATAAAAACTAGCGTTCTGTAATCAACTTCAAAGTCTGTTTTGCGCATATTTTTTATACTAAGTCACTCTTAACATTTAATGCCTTTTTTGTTTTGTTAACAAACTTAAATTTGGGCTAACAAAATTATCTTCTTACATAATTTTTTTAATTTCTATCGAAAAACCCTTTTAACCCTTTTATGTTAATTTTTATAGATAAAAATTACTTTTTGTGGTAATATAAAATACTTGTTGAGCTTAAATACAATAAAAAACATAGTATAAAAAATGATTTTTCTATTGCAAAAAACGAAATGAAACAAACACATCTGGTTCTTGAGTTCACATTCTTGAGATATGAATTTCTGAAAAAAAAATTTTTATTGGCATCATCTAACGGTACATTTTTTGTTGATGTAATGCATTATAACAATGCTAAAAAATTACTTTTTAAAAAATTTATATCTCTCATTCTGAAGATGCTAGCCGAATTGCCAATAAATATCTATTGCTTTTTTTCTACAAAACATTGTTTGTTTAATTAATATTGGCAGTTGTTTAAAATAATTAATTTTTTTTAGCACAAAAATACTATGCAGTAACTTTCCATTTTCTACCTTGCATCTGAAATGATTTTTTGACATTCTAATTTTTGATGCCTTAAACTATTTTTGCAGGGCTAAAGAACTAACAAAAACTAAAAATAACAAGTATAACGTAAGGAGTACTCTAAAAATTCTATGATTTGAAGCAAAAATTCAAAGTCGGCTTTAAGGGATCATTTTTCAAGGAAACGTAAAGAAATGCGGAATGTTTATTTCTTGTATTGCTCAATGCAACTTCAGCTGTTGATATTGTGTACTCTCTTCAAATAATATTCTACTGGAACTGTTCTAGAAGCTTTAACAGATAATATTCCGCACTCAATAAATATAAAAGTAATACCATTCAAGGAACAACAATAAAAACTTCGAGAAAACTTTCTTTTCAGATATGAAAAATTCTAAACTAGTTTTTATGATTTCACTCAATATTCAATTTGATCTTTATCACTCCCAATGCACCTCTTGCTTTTATTACTTCAGCATTATTGTTATAACCTCTGTAGCAGGAGTGTTCGTTGACAGAAATTGAACTTCTAAACACATAATCAAATCCGTGATGATGACAAAATATTGAAAACGTTGAAATTCGATCATAAACCAATTCGAAGCTGCATCAATACCACTCTCAGATGTTAAAACCGTGGTGGGTTGATGCCAGGGTATGCCGTTGTGTTAGAAAACGCAAACAAATAATTCGATTACGAACGGAAGCGGCCAAATTGGTGGAGACTGCGAGACCATTCATGTGAATGAGAATGTCAATACTACGCCAACGAATCATTTGTTATCTTGGGCTTATTACGAGCAAACTGAGCAGAGTCTTTGTTTTCAATGTACTCAATGTGCGCGTGACTGCAATATCAAGAGATAATATATGGCCAAACATTTATTCCTTACTTATTTGCTTTATTCACTTGCAATTTGTCTGAAAAATCCCTACTCTTCATTTGATATTAATAATTTCGGTATTGTTTTCCATTAAGTAATTAAAAATAGAAAGCAAAGATATTTCTAGTTGAATTGAAAATCAAAATATAATGATTTGAAATTAACAAAAGATTATTAAATTTTATTGTCAAATTGGGTCTTAGTATGCTCAGAAAAATGTGTTATTGGTACTATTAAAGCTAGAGAGTTACATAAATATTTAATGTTTACACTATAATATGAAGGAATATAATTTATGAACTAATAAATTATTTTTGGAATTTGTAACAATGCAGCAATAAATTCAGTGTTGAAATGATACTGTGCTAAAATTATCATTTATTGCAGAGTTGACTTCCAAACATTATTAATTTGATACATTAGCGCAGTAATTAGTCAAGCGCCTGAAAATTTAATAATTTGAATTAGGAAGAATTGTTTTAAATAAACAATTTATTGAACTATTATAACTAAATTTCAAGTTAGCACTTATTCTAAGTTTTAAATTAAAAAAAAACTAAAAAAATTATATAGTTTTATCTGCAATTGCAAGTAATTTAAATTGGAGAATTATCTTCAGCGATTATCATTTTAGAATCCTGCAATGTGATGAAATATTTTTTAAAATTATTTTTATTTCTTGTTTTCCTATACTTGTTTATAACTGCCTGTTTATAATTGCCAACAACCCCGATCTTGGCAGTATTGTTGTTTGAAACTGAGCTGAGAGTCTGCATCCAGCCGAACAATAATCGGTTGCAGCTATTGAGCTAACAACGCTAACAAGCTAACAAGTCACACAGTTCAATGCCCTACATCCAAAAATTGAGTGTAAAAGAGTTGACATTGATGACGATAATGTTTATTAACATCTAAAAAACGTATTTGTAGAGAAATATGACTTTATATGACTTTATTTGTCCGTTTGTTGAAATAAAAAGACACATTTTGAGCAAAAACGTTAAAATATAATCAAAAAATTATCGAAACATTAAAAAAATAGAACTTACATTATCATTTATTTATTAAATTTTGTATTAATTTAATATTATTTCAACATTAAATTTAACAAAATTATCTGCAGAAGCAAAAAGAGAAAGTAAAGCGAAATTAATTACCCTAACGTATTTTTACATTCGCTCATTGCTGTTCAAACTCCCATACCAATTAATTACTTGTTAATTGCTTGGATATCTTAATTAAACACATGCCAATCAAACCTTATCAAAGCCAACCGCAATAATTGGTGGTTGCACTATTGATGGTTTATGAATTATGAAACAAAGTTGAATAAATTCTTGAATACTTTATTGATATTCAGCAACAAAGATATAAAAAATCGTAAACAAAACGTATTATTACATTAATTACTATTCACTTGTAATTTAAATATGTTTTAGTCATGTAACTATTAAGCGTAATTTTCGATAAGCTTCAGAATATTGGTATTTATCCAAGATGTTATTTATGAATAAGAATAAACCAATTCAAAAATCATTTTTAAGATGTAATTTTTGTTTTGGAAATTTGGAATTTTGATTTAAAAAAATTGCATTTTACTGCAAAAGCTTTGCATATTTATATTAAAATGCAGAAAGTAAATATTTGAATTAAAATATATTTACTTACCTCTTGATTTGTTATGAATATCCAGAATATTTGGAATTTTAAAACGCTTTAATCGGGTTGTCTGTATAACCAGCTAAAACATCAATAATTGACTACATAAGCTTGTTCTCTTTTTTTTGAAATTCAGACCTTAAATATACGAGTACCTAGAAACTTCCCGAACATATGTGAATTATATTTCTTTTTTTTATTAAGTAGGAGAATAGAATATTTTGATTTCAGCTAATATCTTCTTTCAACGTTGTAAAGAAGTTTTCTGTCACATTTTTAAATACATCAAATTAAGAAACGATAAATACACTTTTATAATTTAACATTTTATTTATTAGCTTGTATTTTGTGTGCGAATCCATCTAGTTTATATTCTAATCAAATATGTTGCTTTTGCATTTTTTCACCAATAAAGCATACAGACTTAAAGCGTTTATGCCGTTTAGAAAGAGATAAAGTTTTTATTTCCACTCGCAAATGTTAATTCATAGATAGTCAATTCTGTTAGCTAGGAGTGACCAAGTCGTGTACAATAACAAACAACTTTAGAAGTAAAAATAAATTTGTTTTTAATAAACAATATGTATGTATGTTAGATGTGGTACTCACGCTGCCATGAGTTAGGAGAGCTCCTACTATGGATGAGATGGCTATGGATGTGTTGCCATGACAATCTGTTAGATGTTTTTCAGTAAGATGGCTATGGACATGTTTCCATGACAACGAAAATGTTTTGTTTTATCTACAGAGGTGTAGTTATGACTACGTCTTCTTTGATAGACAGTAGTAGTAACAAGTAGTGAGTAGTAAGAAGCAAGTAGTAAGAATACCGAGTGGTCACGTTGATGACACAAGTCAAGTGGTTTTTAGATAATTGCTCGGAGGCGGCAGGGTGGTTTTAAGCGAGCTATTGAAAGTGTTTTGTACTAACTACTACTAAATTCTAATATGTATATTACGTTTAAAAACAGTACTAGATAAAAGTGTTAATATTTCTTTAAGAACAGTTTTACAAATACTTATTAATATTATAATATTTGAAAATATTATAAATTACTAAGTCTAATTCATTTAAGATGAATTAAAGTGTAAATTTGTTTTTAGTTAAATTCACTTTAACATAATGTATTTTATATAATTTTCAATAATAGCATGAGAAAAAACAATACATTTATTTATAATTTTTATTCACAAAAATACCAATTTATGGTTAGAATGCCTGTTCATAAAACTTAGTTTTTGTGTAGAAATATATAAAAATAAAGAATCTCAAGCTAAACATTTTTTTTAATAAACAAAGAAAATGATGTAATTGACATATTTTAAACCTTGGTTTTTATGACTACCAATCTTTAGCTAAAAGACACAACATTTCTCAAAATTTGTACATACTTTCATAGTGGAGTCCGACAAAAGCGTCAGTTATATAAATAAATATATATGAACCAATAAATATAAGGTTTAGGTGAATGGAAGATATGGGCGATACATTAATGCGTATACGATCACATAGTGCGTCTCATGTTATAATTCTTGGAAAATAAAGCAAAGTGCATGAGTACAAAATAATGCAGTGCGCATTTTTAATTTATGTCTTGTAGTTTGTATTGCATAAATGGAATAATATAAAAATTTGCAATTTTATCTCAATTTACTTCACCACAACATTTGTTTTTTTTTTGTGAAAAAACTAGAAACATTTGTCATAAAGAAATATAATACGGTTAAACAAAATGAGATTATCTTAGTTTATTACAGTAAACTTAATTTTTATACAATTTGCTATTTCTTGAAATACAAGGTAATACAATAATGACAATCACAAAGCAGCAGAGGAAAAATTGTCAGTTTTATCCAGCCCAATCTTTTGTTATTCTTTCGTTATTTGAAGATAAAATTGTACTTTTTCCATCTTTTTGACTAGTCACGCTAAGGCATCTGTTTTAGTTAAAAATATAAATATATTTGTTGTTTGTAAATATGTTACAAGATAATAATTATGAACAAAAAATTTAAAATTCTGTAAGTTGTCTTCCTTACTAGTATTATTTATGACTGCTGACCGGTTGTGATTAATGTTCTTCTTTTCCACAGCAATCCCATTTAATACGTGGTAGAACATTACTCAACTCACAATAACAGAGAGACATAAAGCGAAATAGCATACCAACAAATACAAAACAAAGCCCAACAAACCTTTGATAATTGACACATTTGTAAGCATATGAAAGTATTTAAAAATTTATTAACATAACAATTTTGTAAAAATGAACATATTTTTAAATTTGCCATTTGCTTTTGCTCTTCACACTTTAATGAGAACATTATTTATGTAAATATTGGAAAGATTGTAAATAAAACGTCAAATACCTCATGATATTGACTTTTAAAGCGAGCTGTCATGTTTATTATCTGCAGATTATTATATTTATAATTGTTGATAGTGCTATTTTGATGAGTTTCAAATGCATTAGTGTACTAATTATTTTATTCAAATACTTGAAAGCAAAAATTGCAATAATATATAGATCTGTCCAAGATACATAATTGTCTGAATAATATATTTTAAAAAACTTCAATTCAATAAGTTAGCCTACGTTATTTGCAATTTAAGCAAAACTTCTTATTGTAGCCTATTCCAACCGAATGCATATACGTATAAAACAATAACATGTCTGCACATAACTTATGCCTCCAGTTTTATTGCATATGAAAGAATGTGTATTGTACGTGGAAAGTGGGTAATAGAGTTGAAAAATCTTATAAAATTCATATGAATACGAGTGCACGAGTTGCGTGTTAAGAATACCTTACATGTTATAAATTCTCAAACCAACATTTTATCATAACTCTAGTTTCTATTTGCAGATATAATCTATCTACTTAAAACAGAATATTGAAGTTGTTAGAATCATTACAGCGACCATTTCTCTGCTATTAAATATTTAAGAAAACATGATTACTATTAAAGCCTAAATTTACATAAGCATCTGCTTGTCCAACCTGACTCGACAAATAAAAATAATGTCAGATTCACTCAGGTTTGAGGAGGAATATTGGAGGTGGAGACGTGGGTGATTCTATCGCGGAAGCGCACACACTCTAATTTAAGACTCGGCAACCTATGGCCCGCCAAAACACCAATTTAATTCAACAAAAAATAACAAACTTATAGCGTGAACGTGCCGTTACTACTGACAAAAATGTGCGGGATAGATTTTAAATTATTGTTTTCTTTGTTTTTTCATCTATGCTGCACCTTCAGACACAAGGGTCTATTGTTCTATTAATTCACATTGAAATAATTTAGTTTATCTTATCGAAGAATATTATTTCCATGTGTCGGGCGTATTAGTTTTGGCTTAGCAATGCTATAGAAAAGAACACCAATGTGCAGGTCGCGCATTTTTTTTAATGGCGCGCCATCGGAAAAATGTTGCCGATTCTTGCTCTAATTGAACCTAAAACTTATCAAAAGACAAACGAGAAATTAAAATGTTTGAATAAAATTATAATCAATACCTTATTAACTTCACAAAACTACATAGAAATATATTTTGAGTTACTTTTATAGACTCGTAGTTTTATATTTTATTTTATATTTAATACAAAAAACTAAATCAAAAATATTTTCAAAAAAAGTGCAAAAAATAAATACAAACATCAAATTTATTTAATGTTAATTTAATCAAACAATTCCAGTTTTCTTTAATATAAAAGATATCTATTTTAAACGTTAATTCCAAAATCTTATCAATGTAAAAGTAATTAAACTTAATTATTTTATTTAAATAGCCGCCTCAGTAAGTACACTTGCTGGTTTACAAGACTGTATTTTGTAATGAACACTAATGATGCAAGAATAAACTGCTAATCAATAAAACAATGTTGAGACTACCTACGCATGTTTGGCATGGACTACGTCTCTCGCAAAGATATACTGCAATAAATTTAAACAATTTGAAAGCAAATGCTTACGTCTTGCCACTAATGCTAGTAGATACGCCCGAAATGAGAACATACGCAAACTCTCTAATGTAAACCCATTGCTAGAGCACATACATGAGATTAACACCAAACCGTATATCACCGCAACGAGCTTATCAAGGAGATAACCAGAAAAAAGCACAACCTTCTATTAAGAAACAAGCATAAAGTACGATAAGAAAATTTGGAGAGTTTCATAAAAACCTGGTTGTAAAACTAATATACTCGACACAAATAGGTTTTCCCGACTTACCTTTCCTATCAAAACGATTATTCTAAATAACCACAAGTATACATATGTAATTTATATGTAACGTAATATATTGCTAATCATTGCATGTAAACACATAGTAGACAATAAAACTAAACTGGAAGCATAGATATATTAAACAATCAATTGTTATTTGCAGTACGCTTACAAATCGTACACCACGAGTTGAGTTTGATGAATTAATTAAAATGCCAACTAATAAGTGGACACAAATAATTATACTATTAAAATTTAATTCATTATTTGACAATAGAAGCATCAAAACGGATTAATACATATTAAATTACCCAAATAATAATTAATATTGACAATTCAGTTGTAAATCGCAATAATTGCATTTCGTTAAATTTAATTAGCCTATAATTATAAAAGTTTTGCTTGTATAAATTTTAAATTCAATTAATATAAAGCTCAATTTTTTTTTTAAATTTCCACTATATGCCTGAGTTTTCTAAGTTTCATATTTATATACGCAAATAATATTAAATCAATAACCATTAATTCATAAATAATCAAAATGCAAATTTATTATTTTTCCAACTTAGAATATATCATTAATTGTTTATTCCCAACTCAGAATCGCACTAATCGCAAGCACTGATTTAAGACTATCGTGAAACATTAATCAATAGCATTGACGTCTAAAGAAGAACAAATAAACAATGTGCTGCGAAATAACAATCACACATAGATCTACCAAAACGTTCATTAGAAGCCATGCGTAATTAATTTCTTCTCCTAGCGCCAGAACAAGATATTCTGAGATGAATTCGGATAGATCTTGCATGATTGTCTAATCAAATATAAATTGTCATCCTTACTAGACGTTAGGTGTCACACATATGTCGAGGGGATGAATTTGAAGAATCTATTAATAATCATCATCACTCTCAACCCTTTTTGTATCTAATATTTGGGCTTTTTGGGCTTCGTGGTGTGTGACTTGTGAGCGTACTGCTACCACATCGGTCATAAACTCTCCCCCCAGCCCCTTCACTGGCCACCCGGTGCTGCACCGTCTTTTTGTTGTTTTTGCTAAGTGTGCTACTGAAACGGTTAATTATATTAATACATAGTTGTCATTAATTGAATAACAGTTGAAATCCTAAATTAGAAAATACTGTCTTACAAACACGACTTACTTAATTGAAAACAGTTTATACGCCAAGCTATTATTTTAACTCTACTTATTAGATAAACACAATTCATTTGCAGTTTGCGTGCGTTGCAATCTATGCCATAATACGCGAATGTGTCATGCGTAAAAGACAATGCGTTTATTCACGAATTGCATTTTCTTTTCTACCGTCTGACAAGGCCGAAAATTGCGTTATCGTTAGTTGCGTTATCGGGTATGAGAGAGAGAAATGCCGACGCGTAGAACATAGCTGAGATGGTCCAGAGATGCATATCTTTTGCATCCAAACTGAAGTATTCACGTTACTATTTCTAGTATC
Source organism: Diploeciton nevermanni (assembly GCA_027575565.1). Classification (NCBI taxonomy): domain Eukaryota; kingdom Metazoa; phylum Arthropoda; class Insecta; order Coleoptera; family Staphylinidae; genus Diploeciton; species Diploeciton nevermanni. Next base: position 47,417 of record JAODIE010020887.1, read on the forward strand.
ACCAAACAAAAGATAACCACATAAACTAAATACGCAAAGTTAAGATTAAAGCAAAGATAACGGTACATTGAATCAACGTCGATTAGATCTTGCTTTGTTATAGATAAAATGCGCTTCAGAGAGGTTTGAACCGAAATGTATTTTCCCGCCGTCTACCTGAAGATGTTTCATTGTTAAAAGTTGAACTTTGGCGACGATAGAGTGCCCTATGCCTTCATTCTCTTCCCACCTGCACAGCACAAATGCGAAAATCAACACAAATTGTTGTTGTTGGTTGGCACTGCGTACACCCAATTCTTGGCCTTTTGTTCCAAACCTTCGTGCAGATGTGTGTTTCCAGGCTTGAGCGCTCCGTGTCAAACACGCGGCGTGTCTCTTCATACATGTTAGTTTCAAATTAATTCCTTGTCATCAACCTGTGAATTTCTTATTTATTCATATAACGTGTACAGTTCTAACCCCGCCGAAGACACTTGTTCCGGTACTACTTGTAAACAGAGATATATCATATAATATAGAATTGAGTGAAAGTAAATAATTTCGTATTTACTAAGTGTAATAAATTTATTTTTGCATTTTTATGGTTACTTGTAAATAATATTTTGTTTTAAAATTAATTGCTTATATTAATTTAAAGCATTGGTGAGTATAGATATGAAGTGTTTAAAATTCATTATATGAACAAAATTTAACCATGAGTATCATTTATTTATAGAACGTTTTCGGCTTGTTGTGTTCTTCAGAATTTGCCCGAAACGAAATATATCCAATCATTATGTTGAAAAACTGCACTATAATACTTTGATTTGTAAAACGTTTTCGGCATGTTGCCTTCTTCACTGAAGATTTGAAGACAATTTTAAGTAAGTGTTATTGTGAAGTTTTTCAACATAAGGAATCTTAAACACTTTGTGACCACACTCAACAATACTCTATATCCAATCAATAATATTTACATATACTATACTAAATATAAAATTTACCGAATTATTGCAATCATCAAAAACAACAAAGAATGCCTTAAGCACAACTGCATTCTCAATCTCGCAAAGCTTAACAACAAAATAATCAATTATAATAAAAAGGGTAGAAAACCAGAATTGTTTTATAAAGAAATTTTAGAGTATTGTTGAGTGTGGTTACAAAGTGATTAATATTCATTATGTTAATAAGATTTTACTTTAACACTTACTAATATTTACTTGTTATAACTTTTTCAGCCGGTTGCCTTCTTCAATAAATTTTAGTAAATAATACAGTTCAATTTTAGAGTTTTATTGAGTATTGTAACAAAATGTTGAATGTTCATTATGTTGATAAAATTTTCAAAATGTTGCCTCTTTCAGTATAATTTATTATTTTGTCGTTATTTTTTGCGTGATTAGGAATGTAGTTGCGCTTAAGACATTCTTTGTAATATTTGATATTTGCATTAATTCTGTGAAGTTTATATTTATTATGGTATGTGTTGATCATTGATTGGATATATTTCGTTTCGGATTCTGATTCTGAAGAAGGTAACAAACCGAAAACGTTTTATTAAGTGAATTTTAGAAAGTGTTATAAGAAAATTATATCAACATAATAAAGTTAAACATTATCTATACAATGTATATTATTTTAGCTATTATTATTATCATGACTTTCTCAATCCTGGAGTTTATTGCCACTCAATTGGGTTTTAGATCTTTTACGAGGAGGATTAGCTTTATAAAGTGCTCTGTCCTCCACCCCCTCAGCCGGAAATCAAAACCAGGTTTTTGAGGTAACAAGCAGGTGCTATACTTGATACACCAGTCCTCACTTCTTTAACTTAATTAAGAATTGCTAGCATAGAAAGCTAGCAAATGACACTGCTGTTGCTAATTTTTTTTTTATCTTTATCTTTCTCTCTTCTCATTGATTTCTAGCGGAACATAGAGCATCGACAAATGCTCTCAAAAGGACTCTGTGTCAGGTTCAGTTGATACCTTTGCCGTAGTTTCAGAAATCGGTGAAGTTAGGATGGATATGTGGTTAGCACATTTCAACCGTAGCCGGGCGTAGTGTCCAGGCCCACCTCGAGGCGAAAACCATCGGTAGAAGTGCATTCTGCTTCTTGATGCTTCTTTAGTCGTGATCAGGGGGCACCACGTGTAGAGAAGGTTGACTGTTGGGTACTACACTCGCAGAAGCAAACAAAATACCCTTTTACTAATCATTTGTTTTGAAAAAAAATATTAATCAGATAACCACAGAACTAACCACAAATTTTCTATGATTTACCTAAAAACAAAAACAAATTTAATTTATTTTTTTATCTAGCCTTCCTGTTTTACATTAAAATTGTTGCTTTACCTACAAAAATTGTATAGTATATCAATAATATAAACAATTGAAAGCGGGGCCATTTCTAATATATGAAATTATAAGACAAGAACCTTCATAAACCAACATAAACAAAAGTTTAGTGCTAAATAGAGCAGTATTATTATTATTATTTATTAAACAATAAATTGCAAAATAACAATTTAATTTAACTATTTTAACTTAAAACAACTAATACAATAATGAATGCCTAAAGATTGCTTAGTTCATAAACTTTACATATTCTAATTGTTATTAATTAAAAATTATGCGTTTTCTCTGAAACATTATTATGTGCATATTTCTCTGACAAGTTGTTTCTAAATAAGAAATTTCTAAGACGTTCTTCTATTTAATGTTGTGCGTAGTGAAGGATAATACAACTGCAAATGGAGAAACGTAATAGGCTTTTGACTTGCAGAACTACTTACTTAATATACAAGTCACGTATCGCATTCGCATGAATACTAAACGCGTCGCCATTACGAAACAATTCTACCCGACAAACAAGGAAGAACTAAGATGGAGTAATGTCTATAAATAGACAAAATACAGATTATACTGATCCTTATTTATAGTTTTTATTTAATTTGAATGTTAATTTAGTCTGTTCGGTAGAGGCTTCTTATCTATCCTTAAATAAAATAAAGAATTTAATTGCTAAAGAAAATGTTTTTTTGTTTCTTTCCTTCCTTCTAAGAAGAGATAACTGGAAATTATAATGAATTATGACTAGTTTAAAACTAAACTAACTTAAATTACATTATTTGGTTTACATGAATGAACAACGTTCTTATTAACATTATAGATTTCTATAATATTGAACAATTTTCAAAAAACTTGTTTCCTCAGATTAATCAAACATATTCTATCAAATCTTTATAATGTTATAAATATATTTTAATTTTAACAAATTGCATTGTATAATTAAGTAAGTGAGGAAAGTTATAGTGTACAGTAAAATACAATAATTATAATCACAAATAGACTTCTTCTAGACTAATTAATAAAGTTTTAAAAAAAGATTTCCGCTTAACTCTACTTAGTTATAGTTGTTGTTCTTTTAAGCTACGCCAATTCTTCAAATCTTCTTTTTGTAATAAAAAATAATTAATTCTAAACTTACAGATTGTTAAATCTTGAGAGTTTCTTGCACGTTGCTCACTAGTAAAACATTTTTTATTTTTTATTTATCTTCAACCATTACGAAAGAAGTTTAAAAAAAAAACTATTATTATATTTTCTTAATAATATATTATTCCGTCTATTATTTATAGTGTCAACGCTTATAATTTATGGTATTTGTAAGCAACAAAATACGCTTACAATTATATAAATTAACTCTAGGTAAACTCATTTACACCAACACTTTTGGTTAAACCAAAGTAAATTAATAGCGTCGAAGCAAATTATTTATATGCTTTGAATTGTTAAACAGAAACCAACAACGTGCATAACCACAATTAAACTAGTTTCAACAAACTTTCAGTCACATGCCGGAAACCTAGAAATTGCGGAAATTGAATCTCCAAAAGTTGTTTTGCTATTGGTGTTGGTAACTTATACGTAAATACACTTTGTAAAAGGATATTGACCTATGCAAATTAGTACTTTGCTGAAGTCACCCCTTCAAACAAACCGGCAACCTTTGGTAGCTACAAACCTTGATTTTTATATTTAGATATTTCAGTAAGCGAATAATCTAAGCTTTTGCGGTTTCTCTTTGATTTTGGACGTTTAAAATAATACATACAGTGAAATAATAAATAAGCTATAAGTAGTAATATAACAAGTGAAACATTGTACCTTTGACTATGATATATTTTCCTATAATATTGAGTTGTATTTAAAAATACTTGTTTTATATATGTGGTAACTCTATGATGGAATATACCTCTTAAGCGAAAAATTAAAATTCATTGATTTTGCGACGTATAGTTAGAACGCTTAATAGATGATAACCTTAAATATTTTCTAAGTAAAATTCTAAATCATTCTGAGCTAAAAGTTATTTTAGTTAAAGATGAAAAGGGATATAATTTAGATTGAGTAGTAAAAAGTATGAATAAAAAATCATTTTCATTAAAGTCAAATACAAATTGCATTTGCACCCTGATTACATAAAATTTTCGCATTAATGTAAAAGTTATGTAATAGAAAATGTAAAAATTATTTTCTACTTAGATGTTTGTTTGTTTGTTTGTTCATATTTAAAGTCTGAAATACTTGCATTTATTTATTAACTTAATAATTTACATAGAAGAAGGTTATGGATCTAAATTTTAGAAACTACTGGGTTTTTCTGGAGTTTTAAATATTTCTAATAAAATCTAAATTTAAATAATTTAGCTCTCAAATGAATGTATCTGTTCATTTTGGTGAAATATGATAAAAGTTCTTTAATACCCGAATTCATTCATAATCCCTAATAACAATAAGCAACTTAAGAAGTTAGCAAAACGTTCTCTATTTTGACTTCTTGCATCTTATCAATTCTTACGCAATAGGAAATTTAATTATTCTCGGTTGAATTTACCCTAGACTTTTATGCAACAGGGCGCTGCATCACTCGCGAGGAGGATTTTCATGACGTGTATTTGGAGTTTTCCCTCTCAAAGATTTCAGTTTCTAAACTTCACTCCTACCAGATTCCCGTAAGACTAGAAAAACTTTTACGATCATAAAAATTTAATTTGCTACATTGCATTTATGGAAATCAACTTCAATAAGAAAATAATAAACACTATATTACTATTTTTAATTTTATTTTAATAAATCAAGTAAACATTTGGTTGAGTTTCAAGAGAATCGCTAGAACAAAAAATTCTTTGATTGATGTCTTTTTGATTGATCCCCAATCGCTTGCTTTCATTGTTGGCCTTCATGGGTCAAAACTGTTTTCTCGTTATTTGTTTCGACAATCATTAAATCTATCTCAATCTTAAATTAATAACACATTAGCTATTTGTGTTTTATAATTGAATTTACCGACTTACCAAAAATATACAAGTTGTGATGTACAAAACT